>KN882937.1:50005-60070 GCA_000934455.1 Apostichopus parvimensis
AAACAGAGCTTTTAAAAGTGAAATAGCACGATGAGGTATTTGAGCACTCAACGAAAAAAACTAACGATTGGATGTGGGGGTGGGGTGGGGTGGGGTGGGGGAAGTAGAAACGAGGTGGAAACGAGTTGGAAAGAATGAAATAGCGCATTTAAAAGTGCAATAGCACGGTGCCGTTACTGAGCACTCAACGAGAAAAACAACGTTTGGTAGTGGGGGAGAGTGAGGGTGGGGGAGGTAGAAACGAAGTGGAAGGAATGAAACAGAGCTGTTAATAGTTAGCACGGTGTGGTATATCTGAGAACTAAAACAAAATCTAACGATCGGTAGTTGGGGTGGGGGGGGGGTAGAAACGACCGGAAAGGTTGTGACATATATGCTCATTTAGAGAACATTACATTTGCACATTTAACTTGCGACATAAAACATACTGTGTTTATTTAACTATTATCAGGAGATAAACCATCGCGTCTTCAATTATGTATAAATGCGATTTAGGTCAGTCCGAATAACACCAACAACAACATTTAACTTTGATGACACATTTTATGTAAGCTGACAATATTGCGGAAAGTAATGTTAATTTGCGATGTTACCTATAAATCTGAAAACAAAAAAGTACTCGACCTTTTTCATGTGTATGTCTGAACGGGATATTGATGACGTAATTAATTTACATATTTATTTGTCTGTTTTCTTATTCGTGGGTCTGTTTCTGTGTTATGAGATTAACTAAATTTGCAGCAACTTACAGTTATATGGAAACGAAATAAGAAATGAAAAACTGATGTGATAAGTTTTCTATGACTAGTAATCGAAACTCCTTGGATTTTAGAAGAAGTTATCACCGACACTTCCCTTTATTATACACACCAAGCTACTACCCCCCCCCCCCCCCCCTAAACGCTCTTGATAAGCCGGACATTCCTTCATATTGGTATTATGTTGATAATTGTCAGTTAATTTCAAAAACTTATAAACACAAATATACGACTGGATAATGTAAGAGCAAATAATTGCATGATTTACTTTTTGTAAACTTTCTTCCTTCAGATAGAGTTGGAAAACATGTCAGGTTACATCAGCCACATCTGTCTGTTTGGACAGGAATAGTGTGGTGCCGTTTATGAGACCCCACAATGAACGGAAGAGGCCGGGTGGGAAAGAATAGGAGGCGGGTTGAAAATAATGAAACAGAGCCGTACTTTAACTTGTATATTCACTTCTGCCCCACTGTAATAAATCGGTTTGCGATTGATGGCTCCACATCATAATAGAACCTGCTTTGAGAATTTTGGATTTGGAGTTAAAAGTTTGGCCTTTAAGAAACAGCTTCCATCATACCGCTTTAGTTGTTTTAAACCTGTCCGTAGCCGGTGTGTTCCTGATCCTTCCAAAAAACTTTCTGTGTGCGGCTGTTACAGAGGGAGTGACAACTATTGATTCATTGCATTCAGTGGATTAATCTTTATACTGCAGTATCAAAAATAGTGACATTTAAAGGAGGATGTAACGGCAAATGACTGATTTTCTTTCTTTTTCTGATTATAGCCTAAAAGACTGTCTGCTGCCCTCATCGATACCCGTCGGACCATCTCTATCCACACTGAAATCTCAGGGAGTGAATGGTAAAGTTCTTACTTATTAATCGATTAATGACTCTGTCATGTGTCATGTTGTTTACAGTTCGAACCATTCCAGTAGTCGACATTTGATTGGGTTTCAGTTTCAGTCAAACTGAGGGCGCCATATCACCGGGCGTCATTGACTGTTACAGTAAACAATTTTGACGATGTTTGTCGGAAAGTCTACTTTGTTTATTATGACCTGACCGTTAATACGTTTTTAACTGATGTTTATTATTGAAATTGTTAAGCTGATGACAAAAGTTCCTTATTGACCCGTCTATTCAAATTTGACTTCTATGTCAAAACTGCTACATTCTGTACAAATTTTGAGAAAAGTCGAAACACGACGGATGAAGAAACGTATGGAAATCAACTCGCAGCATTACAGAGTTGCGACTAATAATCCACTGTATGATCTAGCAATGTTTTGAATTGCATCCTTTAGTTAAACATATAATGAAGAGCAGAATATTAATTCTGTACCCCCATCGCGAAAAACATATTTTGAAAAGTGTTGACCTGGTATTGTACTATGAATACATGGATATAAAAACGCTAAAAATACTGACAAACACTATTATATGGTTTCCAAAGTAAACAAAATGACACATGTATTATAACATCATTAAAACTTTAACCCTCGCACACTAATAACATTGTCGCGTATTTGTGAAATAAGTAATTGTCTATGCTTTTCCCAAGGATTAAGATCTTTCCTAAATGGCGAAATAGAGACACTTTATCTTTATAAACCTGCTGTAACGCAGTGTGAGATAGATATGCTTCGTGTTCATTACGGCCGATGTTCAAGGTATATGTACAATGACGATTTGACAGAATGGTAAACCAGCAGTTCTAAACAACTGTTTAATAAAGGTCAAATATTGCAGACAAAAACAACAAATTAAATTTAACGAAATGTGTGATGTTCTTATCGTGTAACATTGAACAGATTTATAGTTTATTTCATATTTCATTGTAGCTGGGTGCTAACCAGGGACTGGAACGGATAGAGGGATTCATTGGGAATATCTACAGTTTTAGTTGTTAGTTGTTTGTTGTGTATAAAATGCGTTCCCATGTGTAGCTCACCGATAGTATGACTGACTTCACCATTCTCCCCAAAATCACTTTACCTAAAGAACATGTGACACCATAACGACCCAAAGTATCGTCAGCGAAAAGAAAGAATATGTCTCCCTAGAGATAATATAGATCATAATAAAACGTACTATTGTTGTTTCTATTGTGTATTGTTCAAAATGATTCATTCACTAACAATCATTGATCTTCTTTTATTGTTATAGCCTATGTATTGTTTATTAATCTTATTTGTTTCTTACAGTTTTCTGGATTCCTGATGTTAATAAGTATGATGAATATTATAGGCTTGATCTCGACTCTGGTCGGTGGAGAGTAAGTAACCATGTATAATAATTTTTTTATTTTTTTTATATTAACATAACGGAATTGTAGTTACTAGCAAGATCATCGAGATACAACTGGCGTGGTTCCTGAGACCCTCAGACGTTTGTAATTCAGTGGAAGCCACTGTATTGAACACAGCATGGCTTAGTCGAAGTAACTAACAGAAAGTGACGTCATCCGATGAAAAAACTATAACTGTGATATATCAATAACTGTTTAATTGGAGTCATATATCGATTGTCACTTGATGGTTTCTGAATAAGAAGTAGTATAAAGAAAGTACCTACATATCGGTGAGCAGAGACAAGTGAGCAAAACATGTTGAGTGATTGGATTAATTTAATAGTAAAAAATACTTATAAATAGGCAATGGGTGGATTAAAATTATGTAGTCAACAAATATTATGAAACATAATATGGGTGAATTAATTTGATGTAGTCAACAAATATAACTAACATACACTTGGATGGATTAAAGGGATGTAGTCATCAAACATTACTTAACATACACTGAGTGGATTTAAGGGATGTAAAAGAAATATATATATATATATATATAGTATATATTACTAAATAAACACTTGATGTATTAAAGGGATGTAGTCAACAACTATTACTTAATATACACTGGATGGATAAATGGATGTAATCAACAAATATTACTAAATACACTTGGATGGATTAAAGGGATGTAGTCAACATATATAACTAAATAAACACTGGATGTATTAAAGGGATGTAGTCAACAAATGTTACTAAATATACACTGGATGGCTAAAGGCATGTAGTCAACGAATATGACTAAATATACACTGAGCGGATTAAAGGGATGTCGTCAATAAATATTACTAAAATACACAGTGAATTAAAGGGATGTTGTCAAAAAACATGACAAATATACACTGAGTGGATTAAAGGAATGTAGTAAACAAATATTACTAACATACACTGAGTGGATTAAAGGAATGTAGTAAACAAATATTACTAACATATACTGAGTGGATTAAAGGGATGTAGTCAACAAATATTACTAACATACACTGAGTGGATTCAAGGGATGTAGTCAACAAATATTACTTAATAAACACTGAGTGGATTCAAGGGATTTGTTCAACAAATATTACTAAATATACACTGGATGGATTAAAGGGATGTAGTCAACAAATATTGCTAAATATACACTGTGGATTTAAAGGATGTAGTCAACAGTTATTACTAAATATACATTGAGGATTCAAGGGATGTAGTCAACAAATATTACTAACATACACTGAGTGGATTAAAGGGATGTAGTCAACAAATATTGCTAAATATACACTGTGGATTTAAAGGATGTAGTCAACAGTTATTACTAAATATACATTGAGTGGATTAAGGGATGTAGTCAAAAAATATTACCAAATATACACTGGATGGATTAAAGGCATGTAGTCAACGAATATGACTAAATATACACTGATGGGATTAAAGGGATGTAGTCAAGAAATATTAATAACTATACACGAAGTGGATTAAAGGGTTGTCATCAACAAATATTACTAAATATGCACTGAGTGGATTATAGTGATGTAGTCAACAAATATTACTTAATATACACTGGATGGATAAATGGATGTAGTCAACAAATATTACTAAATATACACTGAGTGGATTAAAGGGTTGTCGTCAACAAATATTACTAAATATACACTGTGGATTAAAGGGATGTAGTCAACAACTATTACTTAATATACACTGGATGGATAAATTGGATGTAGTCAAGAAATATTAATAACTATACACGAAATGGATTAAAGGGTTTTCGTCAACAAATATTACTAAATATGCACTGAATGGATTATAGTGATGTAGTCAACAAATATTACTTAATATACACTGGATGGATAAATGGATGTAATCAACAAATATTACTAAATATACACTGAGTGGATTAAAGGGATGTAGTCAAAATATATTACCAAATATACACTGGATGGACTAAAGGCATGTCGTCAACGAATATGACTAAATATACACTGAGCGGATTAAAGGGATGTCGTCAATAAATATTACTAAAATACACAGTGAATTAAAGGGATGTTGTCAAAAAACATGACAAATATACACTGAGAGGATTAAGATGTAGTCAACAAATATTACTAAACACACACTGAGTAGTTGAGAGTTATGTAGTCAACAAATATTTCAAAATTTGCACTGAATTGATGGAACTGATTTGCAATCAATAAAGAAAGAAAACATAGGGCAGTGGGTTGATTAAAATGTACTTTAACAAATTAATTAAATGGTTGGTTTAAAGTGGTGTACTAGGCAATCATTGCTAAATATGCAATTAATGGATTGGATTGATATAAAATTGATAAACATATTGAACAGCAAAATGTAACTCATTCCACAAGCCCAATTCAAGTTTCAATGTAGTAAACGTATGTTTCAAGCCATTAAGGGTATAGCATAAAGTGTAGTAACAGTCACCATGGTAGAGTGATGAAGTATTATTATACTATATGACATACCTTACAGTGAGAGGTTTAAAGTCATGTAGAGAACAAATATAACTAAACAATCATTAAAATATTGTTTTAAATGACGAAGTGACCACAAAATTGTCTTAATCCAATCAGTAGGGTTAAGTGATAGTAATTAATCATATATCTATAACAATCCAATCAAGCACTCGGTAACTAAAGGTACATTTAAAAAAAAAAAGAACCATACACACACACATATATTTACCTATCTAATGAGCAACTGAAATGTCATATTAATGCAGAAATGTCATATTAATGAATTCCCTACTAAATATACTACATATAATTGATGGAAAGGATTAAATATTTTAATTATGAATTCCACTCTTATACATCCAAATATCTCAAAGTTATAATGATCCAACCACCCCACACAGAAAAAAAAACATGTACAATTATTAGGCCTTAAATCCACGCATTCTGATTGAAAGAGTTTTAATGTTTAGAGGAGAAAAATCAGTAACTTATTAGTAAACATTATTCCGTTGTATTATAATTCCACTCGTATACAACCACATATTTAAAACTTATGATAATATTAAAATAATACTTAAAAACAAATCTGAAAATTATCATTACCCCCGCCATCAACAAGAAAGTAAAACAATACTAATGTAAATGACTACGCCTATACCCAAGCAATCTGTTTGCATGATTTTTATTCTTCTTTGTCCTGTAGAAGGTTGGATCCTGGTAGATGAATTACGCAAGTACATGTTCCTGAAGACAACCTGTTCTGACCCAGCTGGAGTTATTATACACCACTCAGTTCATCGAAAATTGCTTGCCCGAGGTTTACACAAAACAAGTTGGGAGGGTACTGGGAAACTTCAAAGGGAATTCGGGTCTCTATATATATATAATTGTGACGTTGCTTCAACATTGGCCATCGTCCTCTTTAAATCTGTCACGTTGCTTTAATCACCATCGCTGTTTTCATATACTATGTGTCGGTATTTGTTTACATTTCTTGCTTAGAGGACTGCTAGTTATGTAGTTCAGTTTAAATCATCATACTTGTTTTTAACTCACTCGATTTTATGCTGAGATTTGCAATCATGTTTATTCTGTTTAGCAATTTTTTTCTTATATCACTTCATGGATATTTCTTCTGCCAATTATAAAGAAGGAACAATTTATGTCAGAATGACGTGCTTATCAATTAGTTATACACTACAAGGATAAAAAAAAAACTATTTGAGAAAACGTTTTCATCAAATTGTACTTGATGGAGTAATTACAAAGAAAATGGAATATTGATGAGTTTGGCTACCTCGGTTTTGAGATTTCACATTGTGACATAGGTATAGTTTGAAAAGAAGGTTACGTAACACTAGATAAAGTTCAAGTTCGTGGTAGTGGTAGAGAGACGGTACTTTCACGTTTTAAAGGTGTAATTGTGGGTGTCACATACGTACAAACACCACCCATCATAAAACCAGGAATCTTGAAAGAAAGAACACTGATCCAGCAGTATTTATGTAGTTTACCTCCGTGGTAATATAACGAGAATCGATGCGTGAGTGGTTATGGGTAGTGTCAGTAAGTGAATGGAGATACTGCATATGGTGGAGAGGATATGGAGATTTAATTACGTAATCGAATGTTCGCACTGACTCATGTCTTCTCATCTCTTGGACAACTAGTATGTTATAAATTAAAGCAAATAGAATAACTAAACTTGACGCGAAATTTGGAAACAAAATTGTAGAAAAGATAAATAGTGACAATTGGATATCAGAGGATGTGAATGGTGAGATATGTATTGTTTGTATTATAATAAACAATTAAGTCAGTTTCTGTAAAATTATGAATTTAATATAAAATAATATGGAGTATACATTTCTTTATTTTGCTACTCGTGATATAATTTCTAAAGAGGACGAATTAATGAGCGTTGTTAAAGTCTCAGTACTTGTTTGCAAACTTTAAACTTCGACCTGTACTGCTTACTGCACTAAAAGTTCATAAAAAATGACACCGTTATATGCATTTTTCATATCAATATAAATTAGTTTCATTGAGTTATCTGTCGTTAAAAAAATTGAGCTGAATAAAATTCGCCAGATTTTATAAAGAGTTCGTAGATTAAAACAACTTAAATCAAAATTTGCAAGCCCCGCCCACCAGATCATGCGCCAATCAAACATCTCTGTTTTCTTTACGATCGTTCGGCACTATTGTAATGAACATGCTGACATGGGCGGTTGCAGTGATTTTAAGGTATATCGTTCGCGCCATAAGGGTAACAGAAAATAATGTTTTTGCTTTCGATTGCGACAGCTTTTCTCTATTAACCCATCTGGTCAGAGTGCATGTAGAATAACAACATTGAATCTACTTCGGAAGTTTGTTTTCCTAAATTCATCATCAAGTCAGGTATTGAGACTTTAACATAAAGTTTTGTTTTTATCTTTTTTTATGTATTGTGTATATTTTATACCTAAAATTAAGAAGTACAAATATTGTGAGGGTTTATCAGAACCTCAACGCTTTTGTAACATACCCAGTCTTTGTTGCGTAGAAACAGTTACAGCAATGAATACATATAATAATATGTGCTTGCATGTGATTTGTAGTATAGCCTTGCCCTGTAAATTTTACTTACCTTTGGCTTTGACTGGTTTCCTAGAACCACTTGTTATGATATTATATGATCGGTTGTCATATTTAGAGATAGCCAAATTAAGTATCATGCTACTGATTGGTGGAAAGTGAACATGTGATGATTATATATGCAAACTATATTTCATCAAAGACGGTGTTTCTTTTAATAAAAGTAAAGTAAATCATCTGTGAGTTGTTATTTACTTTATTAACACTTTATTGACACGATATCACCAAACATTCAACCAAGGCCTAATTACTGAACCGGGGTTCAAGCTGCAAACGCCCTTAATAGACCCGTTTAGAATTGTTCTCTATGGATGTGTGTAAGTGTATAAATTGAGCAGGGATGCATAACTACACGGACCAGTTGATGAGGATAATATACGATTCTTGTTACACGGCATGGTGGGGACTCACATATGATCCGCCGCGTCAATAGCCATATTGGACAGGACAAACAGTCTATGCAAATTTGGTGAATGCGTGGTGTGGCGGTCACCGTTAATGATGTGCTGTGTAGCTTCCTCATTGTGTTACCACGTGACCCCTTTACACTCTTTCAGTACCGTGCGCAAATGAGCACCTGGGAAATTCCATCTCCTCATATCGTAAGTCGGGAAAAAATTTGCAGTCGGGTATTTAAACATTCAGCCAGGGAAAATTAGTTCCCAACTCCGGGTGCACCCCTTCCACCTACCCACCCCTTTTCAACCTCACACAAAATAGTAATTATCATACATTGGTTTTATTAACATATTCATATAGAACTAACTTATATTTTGAATAAATGCACCATTGCACGTCTAAACTTTGAATTTCTGCTGGATGGGGGATGGGGGGATGGGGGGATGGGGGAAGGGCCACTACAACCCTTACATAATGAGTAGGCTTTGGTTGCACCCCTCCTTTATAAATCATTGATTTGTCACTAGCCGTACTTCAACTCCCGTAAAGGTTCATACCCATTGAAAGCAACAACAAAAAAGTCGGAATGAAGAGATTTTGAATTTCCCCCAACCCCTGCTGATCTCCCCTGTGTGCTTCCTAACTGGTAATAAGTGTCGTGTCGTTCAGACAAATAATACATTGCTAAAAGTGGTGTTACTAAGATGTGTGACTGTTTGAGAGACAGTGAATTCATTTAACTAGCTAAATCACGTGTCAAAACACAAATAACTTGACTCTTACGTCATGCAATGAAAGCATTTTGTATAGTTTCACAGGTGTAGCATTCAGGGGAGAGAAGGCGGGGTCCTACCGTTTTGCAACGTATATCCCTCTAGTCCATTCCTTCGTCGTTCCCTCCTCCCCCTCCCGTCCCTCTCCTCCACCCCACTCGTCAATATTGATTGTACTTATTCAACGTACATAGATTGGTAACAAAGCCAAGAAACGTCCTCAGAAAATACTACAACCCCGGATGACTTGTAGACCCACTATTTGTCATTGATGACTCCAATATTTATAATATACATCTCATGATGCACATAAATACACAGACTACATACATAACATGTGCATACGTGACATACATTCATATATACATTGGCTATATACAGAGGACACTGGGAAGTTATTTAATAACTGTTCATCGTATAGCCATAGAGACACAATGAAAACAAGTGGAAAATGAAAATGAAGAAAATCAAATCTGATTGATTTGTATTAGGTATTACTGAACAAAAGATAACTTAAACCGCATAATGCTAGAACGTGTTTTATATCTTGCATCACTCAATTAAAAAACAGCGGTACACAGTTTGAAAGACATGATCTCATTGGTCGAACTGCTCAATAAATGTTGTTTGGGGAGAACACCCTAGGGGGGAGGGGTGGGCAGTTGAGGAACATCGAGAAACATACAATGTTTC
>KN882938.1:0-18907 GCA_000934455.1 Apostichopus parvimensis
CTCGAGAAAGGTGCCGTTACAACTTCCAGACTGTCAAGAAAGGTGGGGTTTTGTTTAAAATGCTCATCAACTTTTAAAAATTCATTGTAATTTTCGTATGATTGAAAAGTGGTAGGTTCACCAAGCCTGAGTGTAAGACACTACCCCTGTGTATAATGCCTCTTTACTCAGTTTCACGTGATGGAAAAAAGTTATGACAAGAAGGAACTTATAAAATGAGAACAAAGACGGAAAACCGACAGAGAGGAAAATTTTGGGCTGGAACAAGATTCGAACTTACATAAAAAATTCTTTGCTCTTTTAAATTTGTTTAAATTCCCAGTGTTTTGATTGTTCCATATAGGTATAAATTAAAAATTTTCATAAAAAAGCTAAATTTTTTGTGAAATCCACACCTTGTCGCTATCAGGGTTTTTATCGAATAAAATGTAGGTGTGATCACTGTATGCAAGGTTGCTTTGGACTGGGGCTGACAGCAGAGAAACGGTTATATGGAGAACACAACCAACTTAATATCTGAGTCGGGTGGATCGCAGGGTGGTTTGTAAATCTAGATTTTGGTCATAAATTTCTTCGCTGTTTTCAAGTTGGACTTTGTAACTATTCAGATTCTTTGACTTCGATAAATGTTTGACAAATTTAAAACATACTTCAGCTTCTGTTCTCATCGTAGGCGTCTACCCTTAGGCTTATGTCTTAATAGCAAATAAAAACCTTTTGAAAATGCTTCTTCTTCTTCTTTTCCTCTCTTTCGATTGTCTGTCGATCAGATGGACGGTCTGTCTGCCTTACATATCGCGAGTGCTTTACGAGGACCGGAAGGGGTCGAGATCACCAGGCTCATCTTAGAGGCTGGAGCAGATCCCAACATCAGGGCTTTTGACGATCAGGATGAAGAGGAGGAGGTTAGTACGTAAGGAGGGCAGCAAGAGAGATTTCCAGCCAGGAATATTTAAATATGAAATAATCACCCGTTTCCTAATAGTCAGGGGTTCGCACTCTGTCTCGCTGTGGCATGTTTAAATGATCTTAAATACTTTCGTTCCCTTCCCAGAAAAATTTTCCAGTTCTTGTTGCTCTTGTTCAAATTGAAATTTTCAGTTCTTGAAAAAGGAATATGGAAAGACTAATAAACCATTGAAAAATCCCAAGATTTGTGAATATTTATGCATTTATCCATAAATGCTAAGATATGAGAATGTAAAATCACCACGAGAGATTTGAGACACAGATCAGGCCCCAAGGAAAATTATGTCACTGTTCCTCCTGATGTGAAGTCTTCATAAATTCATGGCTAGTATCATCAAGAATTCATTCTTTCTTTATTCCATATTTGACCCTAGCCCCGATGATATAGCCCCCCCCCTCCACTGACCCCCATCTCATCTGCCCTGAACTTTTCCCCTAACTTTTAGCTATACTTTTTAATCAAGTGATGGGTGTAAGATTCTTTTAAGTGCTGTATTATGTAACAGTGAGGCTCCTTACCATTTCCCAGTGGGGAAGTGCATGAAGTTACGGATTATCAATAAGGTATTATCAAATAAGGTAAGCGTTTAGTACACGAGAGAGATTCGCCATGGCTCGGATTCCTTTCAAATTTTTAATGATGTTGTGTTTTATACCTTAATTGGAATTCACTAACTGCCAACTCTTTTTATCTTATTTTTTTAAATATCTTGTTAGTTCTATTTCACCTCCGGTGGAAGTAGCCCAGTGAAGATTCGTTCGGGGCTAGACGACAGCGTCTTTCAACATTACTACTCGCTTCAGGAAGTCGGAGACCACAAGGGAGGCCGTACGTCTCTTCATATAGCCTGTAGCAGAGATGATGATTATGAGGTATGATAATGAAAGGGGAGATGGGTTGAGGCCGGGGAGGGGGGGGGTGGTTGGGCTAAGAATTGGGAAAAGAGGGGGTCAATTGGGTACCTGGAATTACTTAGTTCAGATTTAGAGTAAGATATGAGATGATCACTTTAAAAAATTAATTTCAAAATTTGACAAATTAGAAGAGATGTGGGTGAAATGATGTCATTAAACTTGTTATCTCTGTCAACATTGGACGTACATTACATTGACTGTATGTGACAAGACTCAACTGGATTGTCCTGACCTAATTTTTACTAGTTGTAAAAAAAACTCATAGTCTTAAAACGCACACTGAATAAGGGGTGAGCACACACAACTACTGTTCCCCATAAACGACCTGTGCTCGTCAAGTGCAAAATTATTTCTCCCTGATTGGTTGCATTTGCTGAAACTGGAAATTTGTTCGCCGTGAACCACTGCAAATAAGTGACTGCCAGTCTGGAAATGGCTACATGTTAATTTTCCCCCAACTGAAGCTGATGGGACTTAAAAAAATGGATAAATCTTAATCATTCGGTATCCATGGTCAAGTTTAGTTGGGTTTCGAATCATTCGGTTCATTCTCACGATGATTCTAGATGTCATGTGCAAAATATCAAAATGCTTATTTTGTTGTTGTCAAACCAAAATTTCAACCATGAAGTGGAAATGACTGATTTATTATTTTATTTGTTGTAGGTGAGCCTAAAATACATAATTATGGAGATGTTTTTTAATACTATAATACACATAATACACCTATAGAATTTTTCTTTACCTTTGTCTTTTATTCCATTCCGATGGTTTTTTTGTCCATGGTCAGTTATCGAGACAAATTGTTCGACTGCTATTGGAGAGAGGAGCCAATCCCAATGTGCTCTGTATGGGCCAGTCGCCGTTATCCTTAGCAATCGCCAGTGGCAACGACTTGGTAAGTATGGAAACTTCATCCTGACTGTTAAAAAAACTACATCTGTCCTTCGCGTGATTCTTAGTTTGTACACTTTCAACAGATCATCAGCAGAGTCCAACAGTGTTTGTTTCTCTACATATTCTTAAATATGTAAGAAGTAGATATATTTACTTCATAATAATAATTATAATTTTCGGCAATTATTTTAACGATGCTTAAGCGACCACGAATGTCGCAAGGGCTAACGGATTACAACTTTCATGTCCCGTTGGCCTCCAATTCAACAGTTTAACTCAAAAGTGGAACCTTTTCAATTTAGAAAAGTCCTTTCAGATGGGAATACCGTAGATGCTCTTGGATGAATAACCCACCTTACTATGACCTGGCCCGATATCGAACCATGTAACCTCCCAATTGCTTCAAATGCCACAGCCTTTATCCATTCGGTCACAGCACTGAATTTGTGAAAATGTAATAATTATCTGAAACTTCTGACCTTCCCAGTTCCTTGCTCTCCCCAGTCTCAATGTGTGGCACTAAACTCTTCGCTTTTTGTGGCCCAGTGGCACTGATACTCTGGCTTTTGTGGCCCCAGTGGCACTAAACTCTTCGCTTTTTGTGGCCCAGTGGCACTGATACTCTGGCTATGTGGCCTAGTGGCACTAATACTCTGGCTTTTTGGCCGAGTGGCACTAAAACTCTGACTTTTTGTCCCAGTGGCACTAAAACTCTGGTTTTTTATCCAGTGGCACTAATAGTCTGTCTTTTGAGGCCAAGTGGCACTAAAAGTCTTTACTCTTTGAGGCCATTGGGCACTAAAAGTCTTTCCTTTTTGTGGCCATTGACACTAAAACCGTAAACAGTTAGTAGTAAACTAGTTATAATGAACCTTCTGTGACTTCCAAATGTCTTTCTACAAATATCTTTCACCAACCAAATTATTTCCGGACAAGAGTGGGTTGAAATGGAACCATTCAGTTTGCCCAGTGAATCAAACTGTACAAACATCCGCAGTAAATGAAATTGTAAAAGTTGTTATAGCACATTTGAAATACTGATAACCTCCATCAAACCATTAGATAATATCCTTCCCATCTCAAATTCATGAATTTGACGGTAAAATATAAGATCTTTTGCAACCACCGTAATAAATTAATTCCAAATCTCCAGGTGCGGCAAAATTCCAAAATTCTGCGAACGATTGTCGTTTATATGGTTCACTTAGATAGATTTCATTCATATATGTACATATCATATTTGATGATGATCATGGTGATTTTGCATTCGATCCTCAGGCTGTGGACGAGTTGCTCCGTTTCGGAGCCAACCCAAGTCTTCCCCTGGGACACCACACGGGGAGCGCGCTATGCATCGCATCAAACACCAGGTACGAATTCAGAAGAGAGCCATCCCAAAGAATCGCTCTGGTGAGATCCTCTTAAATTGTCTTAATTAAGAGACATTCATTAGTAACCTAGGAATAATTTAGAGTTGACATTTGCATATCAATTTTTCATGTTGTTTCACGTTTAATGCTGTTGGTTTATATAAAACGCCAAAAGCACTATGGTTTTGTTGACCAAAACCTGTTATGCATATTTGCATCGGTTAAGCAATCTCTTCATATTTTTGCATATCATTTTGATATGCATTACTGGATAAATCATTCTCTATTATAAACTATTTGTGCAGTATTGATTCAGGATTTGAGTCTCGGCAGGTGAACTTCATACAGAGGAATGCGATCATGAAATCATTATGTTAAAAGAACACCCAAGGTCTCTGGTCAAGAATAATCTGTATGCTGTACTTGCCAAATAATTGATTCGTTCTTCAAATATTGGTTTGTTATGTAAATATTTTGCTAGCTGTAGCTCAGCTTGCTTTAAAAGTTCTAGTTGTATTTGGTTAATTGTCTGAATTTGTTGTGGAGTATAAACTTGTACGTCTTAGCGTGAGAAAACTTACAATCTTGAATTTCTCGCAAGTCTTCAAACTTGTGCTATTTTTCTTCCTCAAATCTTCCGTTACGTAGATCGATAAATTGGTTGATGCTGGTGCCAATATCTTAGCTCCCGTGCCAGTGGGAAGCAAGAAGCAGATGGGAACGGCTGTAGACTACGCCTATTGGATGTTCAACCAGGTGAGATTTGTAGGTGGATCACATCTTAGTTTTGTGAGTTGGTTTTGAGTCATATTATGCAAGAAAACAAACAAAGGAAGAACAAAAGAAATTATAAATAAATTAATTAAAAAAAACGAGAGATATTGATAACAGGAATAAACAGCAAAAGCATAAAGTTCAAAGAAAAATCACAGGTTAGAATAACATGCAAAGATAACACAATTCCTCTGCATAGTTTCAAGGTTGAAGAAACTATATTCAAATTATGAAACTATGGAATGCCAAAAGGGTCAACAATTACGACGATGTAGTTTTTTGAACATATACGTCCGTGCTGTAAAAGGTACTACCATAGTGTATTAACCTAATATATGGTCATTGCAGACATATTTGTAAAAGTAACTAACTGCTTTGTTCCATACAAAACACAGTGAAGTGTGCCTTCTCGGCCAAACTTATTCAGTCAGTTGAGATATCAGCTTAAGTAACTTGGATCACTGTTACCAATGTATGCAAACGAGATACACTTATATGTACATGATACAATCAACAGGGAGTCTACATCATTGACATGGAAGCGCATGTCTGCAGAGAGTTAATACACACCTATTGTACATTAAATAGGCTAGGCCTACATCATATTTCAAATATGGGTAATCACCCCTCTTCCCCTCCTCCCCCCCCCCAAAAAAAAGAAACTACAATTTAAAAACTATAAAGGACATAGATATTGCTAAACTTTTCAGATTTACGATTGCACATACCAACACTTGACCAGTTAATCAATCACCAGCTGGCCAAGGCAATTTTTTGAATAGCAATTTCATTTAATTCGTATAATAAATAACCCCTTTATCCGTTTTGCTAGCATCACATTAAGCCAAAGTGCCGGACTGACAGCTATAATGGTAGTAAAAGTGTCACCATAACCTTACTTGACAGTTAAGATACTCTATAAATAGTACTATTATTATGTCGTTTCAGTCGACCGTATGTCTTGGTTAGTCAGTCGCTTGTGGTAGTTTATGGCTCCCAAGTTTCATACGCTTTAGTTTTCATGTGTGTATAATGAACATGATACTTTCCCAGTTTTGCAAAAGGGAATGGTAATTTTGTCAAATTTTACAAGAAATTGTTACATTGAGGCAAAATCCCACACATTAGTTTTACAACATTCTGGAAATGTGTCCCGAGAAGTATAATAACAACAAGGATTTGCGTTTGTTTTTTCTCTTTTCAGTCAGAGCTGTGGTGGTTCATGGAAAATGTCATGTTGATTTATTCCTTAGAATTTAAATTGGATTTTTAATGCTTTCATACCAGCAAGGGTCAAACCATTCGACCTGCTAGTTTTAAACAAAACCATCTGTTTTACTTTCGTGTACTCAATTCTGAATGTGGCTGTTAGGGAGGAATGATCTTATGTTAGCACACTTCTTTTTTTTTGTACCCCACTTTTTATTCCAAAGAGAGAAAAAAATGTTAAGTATTAATCTATTGCACAAAAGCTTGTGTAAAGTTATGAATGTAAAAGTTTTAGGTCCTGATGTTTTGATCCTAGCAGGATCTTCATCAGAAGCTAACTGAGATATTTAAACAAACTAATATAAGGACACATGAAGAGAGACAGATGATTGTTTTCCAATTTTATTGTCCAATTTTATTGTCCGTTCTTATGTCCTTAGATTTATTTAACGTGTCTTCAGTTTATTTGTATTTTTTTCTTGTCCCCTAATGTGCCAAGAACTGCCAAATAAGTGAAATTCTGCCAAATTTGCCACATAACAGAACTCTTTGATCTATACTAAGTCGCAATCTTAATTTTAAAAACTAGATACCACCAAAACGGCTGACTATTAGTCCTCATTAAGTACCTTCAGTTTGTTTGTCTTGTCGCCAAAAAGTAGCAAAATGCTGTCAAGTTAAATGCCAAATATGTCTCATTCCGCCAAATATTAGCACTTATAGATCAGTGTCAATCGGCTATCTTACATGTGGGCAGCCAGCTAAACTGCTGACTTTAGTACACATTTAGTACCCTCCATTATGTACCTTGTCACCCCATAATATTTCTTGTTGTCAAATGTATGTCAAACTCTAATGTCAAATATGTCAAATGTACCAAATACAGCCAAATTTGAGCAGTCAATTTTGATCTGTATTAATAGGCTAGTTGACAATTAAACAACTCCTAAACAGCTGACTTGGGTACTCATTAAGTACCTTTGTTTAGTAAGTTCATGAATAATCTTCATTAAGTGCCTTCAAATAACATTTCTATTTCACGGTGGTCGATAATTATACAATCCTGATCGCTTTGATAGGCGTTGTGACGTTTTCCAAATTATGTCACCGCTTAATCTCCACATTCTACTGCAACAGATCACAAACCAGTTACGAGAATTTATTTAGGTCGAATATTTGCCTCGTAATAGTTATACCTAAGTTTGCCTACTCATTTAAAAATGAAACAAAGACACTGTTTTTTTCTGAAAGATTAGTATTAGATGTTTATGATTATTAATATGGACCTGCTGTCATTCCTTCATTTCTATACTTTAACAGACTTAATTAACCAATTAACCAAATATACATATATGTATAATCGAAGGTTATGGAAGGTTATGGAAGGTTTTCTAATATTGACAAGTAAAACAACTTTGATGGCAAGTTTTGTACGTATGGATTCCACCGCAGGATAAAAGAATAGCCCATATGCCATACCATGCTCTGACATACAATGAACGTGACACTTACAACGCCAGGAGGAAGTTACTAGCTCATCTGGGGAACATCCTGCGGTCAGCGGCAGTCCAGAGGGAGAGGGAGAGGTTGCATCACGAGGCCACTGAAGGGACGAGGAGTAAGTCATGAAAATTAAAAAAAGGTTCAGGAATTTGGGAGAATATTTTATTGATAAAACTGATGAACACCAAAACAAGAAAAGGAATATTTCTTGGTTTCAATTCAATGACACCTTAGTTTGCATCAAACAAATCTTTGTACAGAATTGAGAAAGTGTCTTATTAGTTTATGTTTATTATAAATGCAAAATTGGGGATTTAGCAATTGTTAGAGATGGGCGGATGAGTCCAGAAAAGAATAATTGTGCTACTGGTAGCAATAGCAATATCATTGTTGAAAATGGGGGGGGGGGGGTTGTGGGGGTATGGGGAAAATGCTGATGTTGTAACTGTGTTTCAATTTGTGTATACCATGCAATATTTTTATTTACACATTACTAGATTTGTGTGGCAGCTCCTTATTAGTGGGTTATGCAATTGTATGTTGATTATGCATGTTATATTATGCTATGATATGCTATGCTTTGCTATTCTATGATATGGTATGCTAGGCTATGGTATGCTATGCAAGGCTATCCTATGCTATTTTGTGTTATGTATTTGCAAGCCTCTGAATTTTATACCTAATTTTTGTACTGCTTCCTGCTAAAAAGTTCGATGAAACCAAGCAACAGATTATGTTTTTCTGGAACCTTATCTTCAACTTTACACTAGAGTTATGTATCACAAAATTGTTCCATAAAATTGTGCACAAAATGTAGCTATAAGCAATGCTTTTACCTCATAAAATGTTATTCAATACCTTTCTTCATAGATATATTATTTTTGCCTTGTTTTATTCACTTTTAAGTTTCTTTTATCAACACCCTTCAATCACCCAATTTGAAGTTCTGCGATAATATTTTTTTCTGCCCGCAATTTTTTTTGTCAGATATTCCAAAATTGGTGAGGGTAAAAAATTGAATCCCTGATATTTTTTTCTTCAAGGACCACTTCACACTCGAATGGAAGGTCAGTCTCACATGTACCGCCCTCCGGAAGGCCCCGTCCTTCATTTCCAAAAAGTCATATTTTTTTCAATTTTATCCCTTTTTTTTCCCCGCCTTCTAGGTGTGAGCCCCAGCCAGGATTTCCTGTACACAGGGGCCGGTGCCCGTCTGGAGTCTCCGACCAAGTCTATCATGGCCACTGCTAAGGCTGGCGCTCGCAAGGAAAGCGCCCCGGGGAGCACCTCCGAGAGTCTTCAGGAAGCGGCAGGTGGCAAACAGGTCGTTTTCCATTCCGTCATCAAAGACAACACCGGACAATTCCAACCGCTGGTCGATAAAGAAAACGGGGAAACAATACTCAGGTGACTAAGTCTACATCAACTTTGAAGTTTTATGAAAATGTTCTTGTTTTTAATAGTTTTTTACACAATTTTTTAGTTTAGGTTCTTTGTCTTTGTGGAATGTTTTTTTATTTTTATTTTGCACTGACTTACAAGACACTGGGTGGGCTTCTTCAAGCAGCATGTCTGTAATTAAAGAAACCTAAAGATTATTTTTAACTTTGCCACCACACACAGTCACCTCATTATGATCAAATTATATTGCAGTTTATTTACTTTTACTGTTAAAGTTTTGCTGCAAATTATGATTATTATTTATAGTTTATATACAGTTTTTTTTTTATCTATTTAGGTTTTCCATGGTTTTGTGTCATAGAACGTTTTACCTCTGAAGGTTTATTTTACATACCTCATGCTATTAGTAACACATAATCATTCTAATTTCATACATCATAATTTACATTCTAGTTAAATGTTAAGTGGAAATCATGTTTAATGTTTATTCATTGTCATGTTATTCATTGTCATGTTAATTCACTTCAGGGCTTATTTGTTTAACATGTTTATTCATTAGTACTGTGAATTTTTTTCATGTTCATTTTTTATCATCATTTGTGTACCTTAACATCCTTATGTTCTTGATATAAGTATGTGCATATAAACTACATTGCATCTTAATATATGCCAGTTAGACATAAAAATTAAAAGTTTATCTGACGGAAATTCCATAGAATTGATTTTCTATGAAAACAAGAGAAAGCAGTTTCATTTCTTTCACAAACAAGACTGTTGCCAATGAGTATTCATGAGCAAATATGTGGATGATTGTTTATAGCTTATGTTTATTCAGTACCATGATAGTTTCTAAAAATAGTTCCATTCATATTTTCCATCACCATCTTGATATGTTTTGCTTTCTGCCATGCAATTTATTTATATCCCTTTTACAAAATATTATTCTTTGTGCAGCAAGTGTGTTCTCTTTGTTCATGGATATGCACTTTACGGATATATCCGTACAACTTAACTGTGGAAATAAGTTGCATATTCATTCATTACCATGTTTATTCATGATCATATTACTGTTCATTCATGATCATATTAATGTTTATTCATGATCATATTAATGTTTATTCATAACATTATTCATTTCATTTCATAATTGACATCTTCCACCATTTTGTTTCCATTTCATTTCATACTGTCATATTCAGGAGAAACAGCAAAGTCAGGTAAAAGGGGGAAAAAAAAGAAGTTAAAAGCGAGTTAATATTACTGTTAGATTTATCGAAACCTTGAAGGAAAGAAAGATAAATATCTACTTGTAAGAACTATTTTCCGCCTTCCCTTGATTCATTATTTTGTCGACATGTCCCAAACAGTTTAATACTGAAGGGATTTCTAGCTACAATCATGTACTGTTTACCTACTACAGGGATGTGCTCACACTGGGCGGCACCGAGCGGCTGGGCCCAGCAGTTCTGAATGCTGCCCAGCACAAACAGTATTTTAAACATTTCGGCCCGGCACTTTTTTGATGATAATTTAACAAATTTTTTCATATCCAAAATTTGGGAGAATACATGGCACAGAATAGGAAAAATAGCACCACCTAAGCATACTTCATGTGCAAAATTTGTCCAGTGGGGAGGGGGTACCCCACCCATGAGATCCCTCTCCCAGGGTGTGGATGACACTACCGCACAATCTGCCCGGCACTCAAATATTCCTGAGCACATCCCTGCTACTAGATCACTAGTGGGAAACCGTGATCAACCAATGATAACATTGAATATTTATCCACCACACTGGTTGACCCACAAATGACTTTCAAAAGTTAAAAGAAAATTGCCAGGATTAGATCTTTTGAGGCTTCTTTATGGGTCAGATGTGGCTGTCCGATGGGAGGGTTGCCCCAAATTTGACCTGGTGTGACTCATCTTGAAATTGTTGTCTCACTGAAGAGAAAGAAACGTGATCCAAATATTTTCTACCAACGAATTCATCCTCGTTGCATTATCTGCACATTTCATTGAAGATGGTTATCAGTTTAGTGTTTGAATATTATTTCAACATCTACAAAGCGGAAATTTTAATTTGTTAACAAACACTTTACAGATCAGGTTTCGTCGTGTTGTTCTTGCTAACGGGAGAGTATAACACAAATATAATACTATGTTGCAGTGCAGTATGAATAAATTCAACAAACTTAAAGAAATAGAGAGTTTTTTCCAAAGCAAGAAAGTCTTTTGGGTACAAGAAAGATGGTGCCTACCATAAAATTTAAACAGATCTGTATAAATTTAATTCTGGTCTGTTTTCTTACTTTTTAATTTTTTTTTATTAAAGCTTCAATTTCAACCCAAGGAAACATACTTAGCTTTAAAACTTGTTTTTATGAATTCTTTCGGTTTATTTGTCAAACACTCGCATCAAATCATGTCGACAGAGAAAATCCAGTACAGGGTTAAAATGGATTAATGGGGATTTTCATGTCCAAGGGGTCGTCTTAAATTAAAGTCGTCGTTAAGTCTAAGATGGACGACCAGATACCATGCCGACGACGTAGGACTCGAAATAAGTCTTGACTGTTTATACAGGTCAACTTTAGACGAAATAATGATATTCGCTTTTTTCAGGGCTGGAATTTTTCACATCTTGTTTTTATTTTGCCCGTTTCCTAGGAAACCATTGTTCAAATACTGCTACGAGTGCGGTAGAACGCTAGGGGTGCGTCTGTCGGCCTGTACTCGATGTAAGGAGGTCTATTACTGCAGCAAAGCTTGTAAGGTGAAAGGATGGAATGCCAGACACAAAGAAGAATGCGTACGAGTGAATGGTAAGGGAAAAAAGAGAGGAACAAAGGAATCATTGTTCTCTGTCTCTCATGAATTTCTTTCATTTATCTTCATAACTATTTTGCTTTTTAACAGTTTCTTTGTCTAACTTCCATTTCAAGATATGAAATTACTTTTGAAATATTTTTCCGAAATTGTCTGGAATGTCTTCTAAAAGACCAGACTCACAGTTCAAACTTTTACTAGAAAACGTTAAAGAACGATTTTCTATAAACTCGAAATTATTTCCCCTTTTGTAATTTTCAGAAATTAAAATTTTTGAATTTTTTTGAAAATTTGTGAAAGTTTTTTTTACTTTCGTAGACAAAAATCATCGTGTAGAGATACTGATTACATGTGAACAATTTTTATGTTTAAATTGACCATAAAAAAGGAACAAAATGAAAATAAATTCTATTCTCCTTCTGCTGCTGGCTCAGTAAAAGTGGGATAAGATTTGTTAATCACTTCTTTTTAACGATTCTTAGCCCTAGAGCTGGTCGTATTATGTGGCAGGTTCACAGAATTCACATCAATGGAAATCAAATTAGACGACCTAGTTTTATCTTTGGGCAGATCAGTCCAAGATGGTGGTCGCTATTCAAAGCTAGAATGTGCAGGGTTCTGGCCCATCTTTTTTTATGTCTTCGCCGTAGTTCAAGCCGTTTGCAGTGTAGGCGATAATGTATACAGCCTTCAAAGCACCTCACAATAATGAAATCAACCTTTTCGAATGTTGGTTAAAAATTGCTCGACAGGCCAAAGTGATGTCCAATAGTAGTCCCAATTTGGGTCAGCAGCAAGCCTCTGGACATGAACCGTGTCGAAACCGTGTCAATTCGGGCTGGGGGATACTCCCGTCGAAAATGAAACAACTTGTTGCAGCTGAGCACCATTAGTTGACGTCATACATGTACTAGAGCTTGTCTCCTATTGGCTCTACTCGGTCATCCGTACAAAGTTCTGTCTCTCGAACACTCCGAAAATTCCTCCCGCCCCCTAGGATGGTGAAATGTGCTGGTACAGTAAAGAGCAAAAACCACACCCCTTGAATTTAATGAGCTCATCTCTTAACTGTCTCAACTCTACTGTATTGCACTTTTCCATCTACCCCTAGCCTATTAACTGGTAACATTTTAGCACTGCACCCTCCCCCCCCCCCACCTCCGGTTGACCATCCAGCAGGTTAACACCCATCACCGCTTCCTTTGGACTCTACCATTTGCGAAGTAAAGATATTGATGTTAGCAATCACGCTTGTTTGACTGTAGTCAGTAATTTCACGGTGATTTGTGAATTGAGTTACTCTGGGTCTAAGATGTATTTGTGGTATGACATTTTTTGTAGTGGTGAAAGGTTGGTACTTCATCTAAAATCGTATTTGACTTTGAGGCTGATTTTCTCCATCTGTCATAACGTTCACGGAAGTTCGTGGAAGCAAGTTAACGAAGCAATTTAAGCTTCAGTGAGATATACATTTGTCAAACACTTCATCCTGAATAGCATTGTGAATGGCCAAAAATATGACAATTTTCAAAATTTGGTTAACATATTTTGTGATGGCCTCCGGTAAGAGTCACTGGAAATGTTTGTTTGTCTTTTATAATATTCAAATCATTTATCAAAACCGGAAAAAAAATTGTGCATTTTGGGTGCATTTTATGACAAGATAAATCAATAAGAAGATTATCATTGGAAAGAAAAACTAGTTAAAATAACATTTACCATGTTGAAATAACCGGCCACCTTCTGAGCTCCACTTGCTGGCGCTAGCCGGACAAAACATGTAACATACAATCAACTTGATTTCACAGTTAAGGACAGGACACTTGAGATTGGGATCTTTTTAACTCACAATCTGGAATATGTTTTTTTCTCCATAAGATAAGTTAACTTACATTCATTTTGTCTAACATTGGAATATTCCTGGTAAGGTCTTACAGTTTGGCATATGTGATCTTTCATTTCAATAGACCCCCCCTCCACCCCCACCCCCCTCCCTTACGGTATTGTTTCCTGGAGTTTTCTGTTAAGCTATCTATTTTAACAACAACTGTGTAATATTAATCAGACTAGTCTAAGATATACAAGTTTCCTTTCACATTTAGAATATGGTATTTCACATGTTTAAAAAAAAAAGGTAACAGAAGGATTTTTCTGCCTCGATTTATGAACAAGATATATAAGTTTCCTTTCACTGGAATCGAAAATAAAAAAATAAAAAAAATAACATGAACAACATAATAACGTACATAAATTTGCGATACATTTTATAAATATGAAATAAGTCCATTTAGAATATTGCATTTCACATGTTTTAAAAAAAAAATGTAACAGACAGATTAAACTGCCTCAATTTATGAACAAGATATATACATTTCCTTTCACTGGAAAATGCAGATAGCATGAACAACATAATAACGTGCATATATTTGCGATATATTTTACAAATATGAAATACGTCCAATTAGAATATTGTATTTCACATGTTTTAAAAAAAATGTAACAGACAGATTAACCTGCCTTGATATATGAACAAGATATATAAGTTTCCTTTCACTGGAATCGAAGATAAAAAGAAATGCAGATAGCATGAACAACATAGTAACGTACATATATTTGCAATACATCTTATAAATATGAAATAAATCCATTTAAAATATTGCATTTCACATGTTTTTTTTTTATAAATGTAACAGACAGATTAACCTGCCTCGACTTAAAAAAAAATACTCCTCCTACTCGATATTTAGAAGACTCCCCTCCGCGTTCGGTTGCACTGCGCATGATCATAGCTTTTGGTAATTTTTTTGTTTGTCTAAAATGTTGACTTTTAAGAGCTCTTTGATGGGTGAGATAATGCAGAGTGCTCTTCCTTTCAATCAACTGATGAATCAGCCAACTCATTTCTGGCATTAAATCCGTCAGGGAACAGTCACTCACCAATTTATTTATTCATCTAACAGCCAATGTGGGGATGACAAGTGTACCCTTCTTCTTCTAAATTGAGGAATGGAAAGAAAATTACCCCCGTCAAAAATGCAAAGACGTGCCTTTCCTTTCTTAATTACCCTATAGCTTACTGAATTTGCCTAATAGATCGTTAAAGACTGCAGTCGAGTCATTGAGCTTTTGGTACAATTAAGAGGCCGGGTCAAAGTTTTGGTTGGTCGATTCGTGTAAAACACTGTAGTTTTTGATTGCATCTTTTAACTCATTGACGAGAATACCGTCTGAAAGAAGCCTGCGATGACACGTAAAAGCGTTTCCGAGGGCTTTGATGAAATGCAAACGATTCTGGCTGCTGTCTAATTACTTAGAAGACACCTATTTGAACTTACTGCTAAGGAGAACTACCGAATCCATTCCACTCAATTTAAGAAGATTCTTGCATGGCTTTAGAGATGGAAATGAATATTGCATGATGATTTAACTGGAGGTTTGGTAAAAGAGGCTTTTTTTTCCCCCGAGGAGAAATTACCAGGAAAGATGTTAAAACACATGTGTGCATTTGGCAAGTGATTAGATAAAGCATCTTTATAACCGTCTTTGACATAAAAGAGTGAATTATGATGATGCTAGCATGGTGAATATGTTGTTTAGCTTTAATATCGACTAGTTAGAAAATAAGGAAATATAAAATGAAGGTATTGTTGGCAAGAGCTTGGTAAATTATGTCATGATTATATATGCTTTTTATGTGACATCTGAGAGGAGTTCTTTTTTTTTCTGTAAATCAAAATATTTTCTTTTGAATTTATTATTACAGAGGAAAATTAAAAATATCTTTTTGTTCTATGGTTTAACTAATGTGGAATGAAAGAAAGAGATAAAAAAAAAACCCTCAATAAGTGAAGAATGACAACAGTCGCTTTTCCAATTCTCAGATTCTGCAGAAACTACCATTTTGATGTTAGTTTTGTTGGTTTGTGTTTATTTCTCGATTATTTCATACCTATTCCAGTTCATACTGTGAAAGAAGTTATTTTGTGTTTATATTGCAGTATTGCTTTCAAATAATTTCTACGATGATGTGTCTCACATATGAACATTAATTTTTTTAGTAGAAAGCATGCAAAATGAAAGGTCTAGATTGCGAATGGTATCGCAAGATTGTGGCAACCATAGTTTAAACAACACAGCTGTAGGAAAGGGTTCTCGTGTGTAGTACATTTCATGATGAATTTGAAAGCCATTCAATCATTGACTAAACTATCAATCTAAATTCATTTGTAACTGTTCTGTGCTTTATTATGGTTAGTTTTTCTTAGCCAGGGTGCCAATAGACCACCAGGAAGGAGACGATAGGTGGAGAGGCTCTAAAACAAAACTATCAGGAGAAGGAAGGCAGTTTTTTTATTATTTTTTTTATTAGGGGGGATTCACAGAATTCCTTTCAAACTTCCATTTTTTGTCTATTTCAGGGCGTAGCAGGAGCCCAAGTCCGAGTGGAAAAGGTACGAATGACGGTGGAAGACAGAATTCCAGTGCGGTGGCTGCGGGTAGAAATAACACTGGTGGCAGCGGTGGGATGAGAGCACAAGGCACCAGCAGTAGACAGCAGCATGGTAACAGCGGCAACAGTCAAGATAAGACCCGAGGTAAAAGTGGTGGAACAAGTGGGGTTGTAAGAGGAGGCAACAAATCGAAACCCGGTGGTGACAACAGGTCACAGGGAAGACAAACTGAGGGAACCAAAGGGTCAGTCGGAGGTCACATAAAAGGTCATAAGAAAGGCAAAGATGGCAGGGATAACATGTTCAATCAATCCCGGAAAGAAATATCTGAGAACTACAGTTACAATTGATGATGTCATGAATGTTTCTGGTTATTTTAATCGTCAGCAAAATGAGTTTAGGTCACGGACGGGGAATATGAAGAAGCACTTTGTCGGAGTTACGGCAGTCATTAAGGAAGTTCCATGGTATCGGATGTGGGAAAAAATTAGTTATGTGGTGTTCTCAGTTTTTTTTTTTTTTTCTCGAGGAATACTGGCGATGGAAAACTGATGGTGCCAATTGGTTCTAAATATTTGCATATATGTATCAATTTTTCAGTAGTTTTTAGAAGTATTTATTGTACAAATATTTCATATCTTCATGTAGATTCTCTCCTGAGAAATTTACCAGACATTTAAAAAAGCAACACCCAGCAGAAAAAAAAGTACAAGCTGGAGGTGAAGTGGTTATGACAGGATTTCTTCTCTACTCCAGGTTTCTACATTTCTTCTGAGTTGTTAAAAAAAAAGAAGTTGTTGAAAAAGATTTGACAATTTACACTTTTTTAAAGGTCATAGATGTCTCAGGTTGAGAATTGTAATGTGATGTTTTTAAGTAGTACACTTGAAAAAATGCTTATTTTATTTGTTATTTCTGTATACAGTTGTTAATTTTTGTAGTCAGTTTTTAATACTGATGGAGTGATTTATGCAAAGTTTGATATGGTTTGGGGTGGGGTGGGGTGGCGACGGGGGTTGTCAAGGGTTGAGATGGTTGGGGTGGGGAGGGGATGGTTCTTTTAATGATTGACTATCATGGTTATAACTGGGTTAACATTCATTATTGGTCACAGAATAGTACATTTGAAATGTATGATAGAGGTGAAGGATGAATGGATGGACGAACTTTGATGGATGGGATGAACGATTAGAAGGAGTGGATTAGATGGATGAACTGGGTGGATGAAAGAAAGAGTTCGATGGATGGACGAACTTTGATGGATGGATGAACGATTTGAAGGAGTGGATAGATTGATGAACTGGGTGGATGAATGAAATAGTTTGATGGATGGACGAACTTTGATGGATGGATGATTGATTTGAAAGAGTGGATTAGATGGATGAACTGGGTGGATGAAAGAAAGAGTTCGATGGATGGATATATGGTGAAGTGGATGGATGGATGGATGAATGAATTCACGATTTGAAGGAATGGATAAATGGATGAATTGGGTGGAGGAATGAATGAATGAATGTAAGAATTGGTTAGATGGATATTTGAGGGCAATGGATGGATGGATGAATGAATGGTGTGGATGGATGGATGCATGAACAAATTACAAATTTGATGAAGGGTTAAAAAGTGCTACCAAGAAGTAATCTAGTACTTCACCTTACTAGAGTCATTGGTTTTGTTCCTTATTATAGGGCTTGGTGCTTTCTCTGGTGCCTAGTAGCATATAGACATATATATATTTATTTATGAATGAAGTTATGCTTTTTGTACTTACAATGAATGTGATGTGAGGCTCATGCCAAGAAAACCACCTTGGTAATCAATATGAAAGCTGGATTTATATTTTAATTGAGATTGTCATTTAAAACTCATCACTGTTGTCCCTCCCCCCGCAGCCCCCCCCCCCACCCTTTTGCCGCCTTACCAATTCCATTGTCAACTCTTTAGGGTTATCATTGGAAGTACTACTTTGATTAATGGTTCCTCAGGTTGTCTTTCATTTAAATTGTCCTATATCAACGTTTGAATGAATCTACATCACCACTAATAAATATTTCCGAATAACTAGCATTCGAACTTCAGTACGATCATTTTAATACATCTTTATATATTCTATTAGTATTGGAAAATGTGCTATTTATTAAAATCCGTCCTTTTTTTCACATTGAGATGGGTTTCAATTTTTTTTAAAACCTTCACTTTTTATATCTGCCCCTCTCCAAGCCTCCGCTCTTCCTTTCTTGCATGTGTTACATAAAGTGTGTGTACTCTTTGGTGGTATTAAATTTTTAAGGATATATGTGAAAACGGTGCTTTCGGTAAAAAAATTTAAAAAAATCTTTGTAAGTTAACAAACAGTTCATTGGCAGTTTAAAAATATTATTATAAATCTAAACCCAAACCCCATCGCTCCATTATCACTTTGAGTAATTACTTGTGGTACCTATTAACATTTTCTGTAATCTACAAATGTAAAGTTTATCAATTTTGGATATTTTGGTATTATTCTGTCCGCCTTTAAACTATCACCTTGATTATAACAATTTATATATACGTACTTATTAAGATATTTCATTTTATTTCACCTTGATTA
>KN882938.1:25366-37009 GCA_000934455.1 Apostichopus parvimensis
CTAACTCTTCCCTGTTTACACTGCTAAAAGAGTCCCATTCCATTGATTCTGTGGAATTCCAAATTTTGATTCCTGGTTTGACCGGTTTTTTCTTTTTATCTTTTGATGGATTTCATTGTTTCCTTTGCAAACTTGCCAAAGTTTAGGATTAATTTTTTTCCTCTGCAAATTTGAGGACTAATACAACGATATACATTTTGGTATTAACCGCAATGTCAAGAGTGTGCTGAGGCTGAAATTGCTACCGGCTCAGATCTCCAAACCGACGGCGCTGAAACAAGCGGCGCGTTTGGTGACTCGCGGATGAAACTAGTACTTTTCGCGACCAAGAGGAAAATTGCCCCATTTAAGCACCCAAATATTAGGTGCGGGGGAATGGTGGGGGGGGGGTGGTGCACGGCCGGCGTTCGGGGGGGAGGGAGTTTCGGCGTCTTGGATCAAGCGACGCAAATTTTCTAAACCGGCATCATCTTGTGAAAAACTCTAAAACTGAAGCTTTATAGATGGGGAGTCAAGTTGTGAAGTATAATCCGTGGATTAGTTCATCGAACGGATGACGTCACCAGAGCCATAATCCACAATGCCCGATCACTCATAGTTAGAACACTAAATCTCACATAGGTCTTTTTACTTACGTGAATGACGTGCAACTGCACGCAGACCTATGTTTAGTACGATTCATGGTACGATATATGTGTCTATATATCTCGCATAGCAGTTCTTAGTCAAATTATTTCGCACCAGAAGGCATCCCATCCCATCCTTTTTTCTTTTCTTTTTTATCTAAAGACTACTTTAATTGATTCCTGCATGCATAGGATTAAAAAGAGAATGGAGTAGCTATGAATGAAAAATTCCCTTTCATATGGTAACGTTTCAATTATACAACATAACTATTTTTGGATATTATTTAAACTTCTTCTTAATATGTTTCTCGATTTGTTTCAGTTCATTATTTCATAACATAAAACGTCATATAACGTAATAATTGTTATATAATATCTTATCTGCCCTAAGGGGTATTCACTTTTCTTAATGAGATGGCAATTTTTAATAAAATTATATGAATATTGTTAAGACATAATTAACACAGAAAGTCAAATGACGTAAAATAAGTATCACTATTTTCTCTCTCTCTCAATCTCTCTGGTGGTTTATCTAGGGTTTATGCTGAAAAAAAATATGAGTACAATTTCTTTTCGTAAATGTCGACTTTTTTTTTGTAATTTACTACGTAACTTGTTTCTGCTCACACAAGACTTGAACACAGTTTATACTTGTATTGTTCCGTGCTTGTACTCGGATTCTAGCATACTCCATTATAATCGTTTTCGTCCTCATTGATTTCATATCAATGGAGTTGAGTTAACCTAACCCGAGTCCGAGCAAAGTCCGAGTCCGGAAGGCCTCGAGTCCGAGCCAAGTTCGAGTCCACTAGGGTCCCATTCCGAGCCAAGTCAGGGGTACGGCTGCATTATTCAGCCTCTCATGTGAACCGGGTATTATGGGAGGGGGAGGGGCGGGGAGGGGACTAGCTTAACATACCAACCTACAGTTGAGACCTGTAGACTTGACTTTAAGGTGGAATCAAATTGACTGCTGTACTTGAAATAGATTGAAAATCCCAATAACACAAACATAGCCGGTACATATTGCCACATTATCAAAGTAATGCTGGTGTACTCGGACTGGCACTCGGAGCATTTGTTTGGTTGCAGTATACAGTAGGCCTATACGTCTATTAATTGCAAGATTAAGCACATTTGTACACTCGTGCTTACTAGTACTCGCGACCATACCAAGGGAATTCTTATTGTACTCGCACGGTACCCATGATGCTGTACACGGACTACAGTTAAGACTATATAAGTGAATTCTACTATATCCGAATTTCCTCCAAACAGGCCTACGCCAGAAATTATACGAGTCATTGTCAAGCCTTCAATAAGCAGTTTACTTCCACCCTCAAGGCGTTTTCTTTTCCCTCATTTGAGACATTATGTTTGTCTGAATTTAACTCTCTGCAGTGTCGGGAAATAATTTGAAGTCTTTGAACTGTACGACAGAATACGATATGTATGAACAGTTTGAAGAATTTTTTTATATAAACATTTGGGGACAAATCTGCTGGCATTGGGCTCGGAAAATTATGTGTAATAAACTTGCAGTGAGCCTGTAAATCATACTTGTAGTCTACCATATATGTGCCTCGCCTTTCTGGGTTTGTTTCTCTTATATGTAAAACGAGGCATTTTTGGAAATCTAGAATACGAACTAAGCGCAAAATATCTACTTGTGATTAATTCCCTGTTAACCATATTCGTGTCAAAGGGACTTTGATATTGTAAGGGTATATGCGTCTTTTATGCATTTTTAGATACTATATATATATATATATTAATAAACGTATTTTTCTGTTTTGGTAATTTTTCAGTTTCGTCGTGACTCGTGTCCGATGGCTATCACGATGATTACATGTTCAATATCAATGTTTACAAAGACATGACAAAAAAAAAATAGTCTTCTTATTATGTTTCAATAACATTTAATCATAGACTTCTAACTATACTATTTTAATATAAAGTAACTGTTAATAAGCATAGTCTTTTCATATAATCTTTGCCACTACTAAATTTCACTATATTATTTGACCTTCTTTCCATGTTCAAGATGACGTATATTAGCTGTTAGCTGATTTTTATCGTACAATCTTGTCTATAGGGCTTCCGTGGAAAAACAAAATCAAAATATCATGTAATATTTTGGCATGTACAGTTGTAAAGATGTAAGCCCTTGGCGATATGAAGTAATTCTTTATATTTATATTAAAGTATTTAATAATTGATTTCATGTCTCTTGATAAAGCTTGATATCCAAAAGTGATAACAATTTTAGACAGTGTCAGTGAACAGGAGAGTTTGGTGACAGGGAAGTTTTGTTTCATTCGGGGTCAACAACTTGTATTACATATAAGTGTATGGGGTATAGGGGTTGGGGTGGAGGTGGGGGTGGGGGTTGGGTGGCGTGTGGTGGTGGTGTGGTGGGGGGGTGGGGGGGGGGAAATCAACCGACGTCTGCGACAGAAAGAAGGCAATATTGCAACATACTATGACGTACTATGTTTTCCTCGATTACGTCTTACAGTCTAACTAACAGCTAATACACTAAAACATGGGTAAATGAAATGAAACGTTTTCCAACCGTTTTCTAAATGACCGTTTCACATAGATATATAAGTGAGGTGAGGGGGAATGACCAGGGCTTGGAAATGCTTGAAAGGATTCTTCTGGTGGCTGGAGTTGATTGCTTGGCAAAATTGCAGAGAATGTTCTTAAATCTTTGTGGCAAAAACCACATCCTCGTAGCAATTTTTGCATCGCGAAAATATGAATTCTTTGGAAGTTAGTGATATTTATGTAATTGTAAACCAGGCAACAGCAGAATGGATGATGCTATCAGGACACTTCATCTATAATGTCTTAGGTTTTCTTTATAATTTGTCAATCATTAACCAAAGAGGGAAAGAATATTTCTACAAATGTTAAAATTTTAAGTCCAAAGAACTAACTACTGTGATCCAACATCCTGGATTATATATGTGGAAGGTTAATTTAACCAGTCAAAATCGGTTACTTTCAATTAACCATATCTCGAGTTAGTGGCAAAAAAAATTGGAAATGGGTTTTTCTTCTATGTCCACCAGCAGTGTAGAATGTTTTCCTCTATATACAATATAACTTTCACATCGTTTGGTCACCCAAGAAAATACATTTAAATCAGTAAGACCGATGGGATATGGGTTGCAGTTTTCGCATAACCTACCGTATTCTGCTTTCTATTTATAATCACCAATACCCACGGCTTTGAACAACGAGACATATAAACAAATAATAAAGATTGGACTTTTCGGTTCAAGGTAACGGTTTATCGATCACTACCTCATAATGAGTCTGTGAACACATCTGTTTGTTTTCTATATTAGTTCTACAGTATGTGACAACAAAGATCTAATAAATCCATTACAATATCCTTTCATTTCATTTCCTGTACTCAGTCTCAACAAAGGAAACATATGCTGATCACGATACACTATAACATTGACTTAATAAACTGGTGTCTATATGTGTCTAATGGTGTCTATATTTCAATATATTTTGTAAACATTGAAAAGTAAAAAACGAGAATTGTTTATGTCTGCCAGTAAATTAGCTTAATTCACGTTTGATTGCATTTTCCACCCCCATTTGAACCTAGTCACCTTTGTTGTCAACAAAGAACGTATACTAACTAAAAGGTCAAATGGAGTTGAAAACTTAAGCTTTGCCGGTTGTAAATATGAGGTAATTAAAACCGACTATACATATAACTGTTTCGTAAGTAAGTACAACTATATATAGCTATTTTGAGGCAACAAATTTACCCTCAAATATCTTTTGACATTTGCCGATAGTTCGGACTTTAGAAGTTCAATTTTAAAAGCTTCCTTATAAAACAAAAACAACGTTTCCTTTCTCATAGGTAGAGACAAACAAATAACCTATCCTTGTAGGACCTCATTAAATTCTGCACAACTTTAAAGAGATATATATTCCGGGGAAAATATATATTATTGCAAGAAAAAAGCTGCTGCAAACTTTCTGAAACAGAAGGTGATAGCCACAGTGTGATAGCAGGGAGCTGCTACGTTAGAGTAGCAGCTTCCTGGTGATAGCATGTTTTTTTTTGGCATGGATATGCATATTCAACGTGTGAGTCAAAGTTTATGAAGGTTTCTGACAACAGCGCAGAGTGAGTGACGTCATCACATGGAAATGTCTTTGTTTTGAATTCTACAAACTTATTACGAATATCTCAAGCACAAGACATCTCTACAAAAGTATCACAAGAAAGAAACCTTTCAAATTGCAACATTCTAATAGTAAAGTAGAGTGATGTCATGATGACGTCACACACCATCTCCACTGTGATTTTCTGAGAGTATGGCTTACTATACAATCGATCTGTTTAGTCAAACACATACCATACCTTCAAGCAACCATCTTAATATTGTGTAATGTTACCTACAAGATATCGAGATTGACGTTTTTCAGATAGAATGCAGACTACACTTTTTTTTGTTATTTCTATAGTTTCAAATGTGTCAGATTATGCTGCCACCGAAACATCCCTTTAACGTTTTCAGATGTTTAATGTTTGAACCGCTCGCGCGTCCCTAACATCCATAGACGTCCTTCAGAAATGTATCATATTACAAGCAAAATTTCAAGAAAATTTATACAACACTTTGAGAACAAAATCATAGTCGATTATTGATTTCTTTCTTTTCTTCACCAAGAGATAACGGAAAAACCAAGGTATCGTATGTTATACAACTGTATTTTTGACGATCAATTTCCCCGAAAGCATCCTCTGAAATATAATCCTTCAAAATTTCATATTTATTTTTTTTCATGTAAGTAAAATTGATTTTTTTTCCTTGGTATATTCTTAAGCAAAAGTACAGTAGCATATAGATCTATATTTTGGTTATTTTTTGTCTCTCCTAGTTATACCCTAAATATGGACATTCAGGTGATTCATAAGAGTAGGGAGGGGTGGGGGGGGGGGCGGTGGAGGGGCAACTAGAGAATTTGAAAAGAATTAAATAAAAGTTCCAAATGATGACATTCTTATACATATTCAAACATTATTGACATTTTTGTCCGATAGTTAGATACAAGATTTTCAATGTGGATGTCGGTACTCCTTTTTCTTAGGGTCCCCAAAACTGTTCGTTTAGGGTCCCCAAAAACTTTGGAAGCAAAAGGAAATTGCCGATATTATTTGGTAAGAAAGTCGAGGAATTTTGATCATAAATGACATCTTAAAAGATGTAAAATGAAAAATCTCTTTATTGCATTAGCTTAGTAAGCACCCTTAATCATAAATTCCTTCAGTAGTCTTGTACAATATATAACATTATTTTGCAACCAAGCACTATGAATGATATTTTTATTGAATAATCTCTAAAAGGGGATAGCCTATCTTCTCCCAGGCCAAAACATCCGCCTCTGGAGCCCAGGGGTTGCCATGATGATGAGGGCGAAAACCGTGAAATCAGGTACTATAAAGCCACATCATTTAGCTGCTGTAACAGTCATCTGCCTTGTTGTATTCAGTTATGGCGCCACCATTCCTCACAGCATAATCCATATACCTTCTTCAACGTCCGAACACAGTGCAAAAGTTCTACTTTAGTTACTGTTACAATATTGGTTGTGATCGCATGATTAGCTGCCATCTTACGCTAATTAATACGATGTTGGCTGTGTGTAGTGTTACATTTGTGTATAAACTACGAGTTAACACTGGATAATGTCAATCGGCTTAACTACCAGACTCCACGACACACTGGTTACATTTTGTAATATTTTGTGATACAATATGACCTGTTACCGGATCGAGGTATTCCACCATTGTCTGCCATAACAATAGCATATACCCTCCACATTCGAGGGTCACCGAGCTGTGCCTGAAGGCTAAACAAAAGACCGACACCCTTTAACAATACAAATTCTTTTTTAGGTCTTTTACAGGCACTGCCTTTTCTTTCATCCTCAAAGATCTTTTGAGGTGACTTCTATTCAATGCTTACACGTTGAATAGCATTGTTTGTTATTTTAAGTAGCTGCCTATATACCAGTGACAAGCGAGGAAAAAAAAACACTGTTACTTTGCAAACCAGATTGGAAAAGTGGTGTGTCTTTCACATTAGACCTTCAGTATGTATGTATGTATGTATGTTTGTATATTTGTTTGTATGTAGGTCTATATGTATCCATTTATAGAGAACAGAGGATACCAGTTTCAATGTATGCTATTGAGTTCTAAACACCAAGCCGGTATAGACCTATATAGGTTACATCGGCGTTTCGTCCTCAGTTGCTCGGACATTCCATACGCAGCTTGTTGCCCAAGGTCGCTAGATGGAAGGAACTGATATTGTTTTCCTGTTTCTAATAATGACTTTGGTATGTCTTATTATTCCTACAGCTTGTACTTGAACCAATCTTTAACGGCGGACTGCTTGGCGAGGAGTCATTGTGATTAACAGAAAACAAAGCAAGCAAGCAAGAAATAAAAAAAAGAAAACAGCACGTTGGTCGGGCTGCGACGGGATTGCATTGCTGTTTTACCTGCCTATGAAAGTCAGAATAATTAGCACGCCGTGATGGTATATCCGTTACGTCATTCTACATTGTAGCTTACCGTTGACTTTGTAGGCAACGAGTCGCGTCAGTTCGTCACAATAGTTATTATATACAGACACCGGTGAAGCCAAGTTTAAATATTGCACAAGAGTGTAAACACAGCCAGTTCATATAACAATCGACATGTGTGTAAGTCGTGAAAAAAAACCCAGCAACATCGTTTTAACTTTCAAGCAGCGACTTATACTAGTTAACTTTTTGTTCGAAGAGAGCCTGTTATCATATATACCTGCTGTGAATTTTCTCTCAGCGGAAGAATGATCCTCTGTAATTCGAAATCTGTTGTTTAACTTCTGTACGGTCTATATTAGTGAGCGTTTGTGTTGTTTATTAATTCTATATTCACAGTCAACGACAGCAGAAGGAAGTTGGAAATATGCACCAGTGTGCAGTTGTGACTAAGTGCAGTGTGATAAAGGTGAACTGAAGAGAATAAATCGAGTTGAGGATAAGTGATGTGTTGCTATTATTTGCAGAACGAGCATTGTTTAGAGGATTTTTTATTTCACTTTCGGTCGAGTAATATTTTAAGTATGGAGCTATTTTGGGGATAAAAAACTAATTAAAGCGATATCAATATATATATATGGATCTTTTGTGAGTATTTTGAAAACATTCTTGTACTGTTGAAAATAGATGCAAAAACAAATAATCAACGTTTTGTTATGGATTCTTATCTCGACTGGAACCCTTAAGGTAAGTTTACTTTCATTTTTATAAGTATTGTACGTTTTTTTAATTTTTTTTGTATATATTTTGTTTATGTATAAGCCCAGTCAAGTTCATGAAGTTCTAACTCAAGGCTTCACAGGCAGGTTATTGTGATATTAAAGTCAATGATATGAAAACATCTGTCGTATTAATCAAAATCCCGTTGAATATTAAATCCGGTCACAAAAACGAAGTTTAAAACCGAGATATGAGCTTACATAGAAGTCATGAAAATGCTTTAACTTTAGAGTAGAAAGTAAGTTAAGGTATAACGAGCTGTTAATAAATAAATACAATACGGGCTTGAGATGTGAACGAGTGTCTCGAGAACTATGTGAAGGGACAGTTACATAGCTATCCACTTCATAATAAAGCATTCCTTTTTTGTTATGTATCTATTACTTTATGTATATAGAAATATATATATATAGCGTGTATAAATTTTTTGTCATTAAAAATTGTGAAATTACCTTGAGTCAAGACATTCAATTTTGAAAGAACAAGTACCAGCGACGAATCGAATATTTTAGTTGGGGTTGACCAGTGGGGTCTTTGAAACCGAATCCCAACGTGTTTGAATGCAGGGAGTTTGCAGGGGGGAGGGGTAGGAGACTAGGATAATCATCCCCGCCATAAGGGTTGAAACGCGTAGGTTGGGCCAATAACCGACGTCCAATGATTGTGTCGGCTTGAAAAAGGGTGTACCCCTCCCCCCTCCCTGGCCTAAATCTCTCTCTCCCGACACACTTCTACGGGTTTCTCACATGTATAAATTGTTTATAATGTGCACTGTACTTCTCATGTACGTAAGAACCAATCACAATGAACCTATATATCTTCTGTCACGGTGTGGTTAAATGACCTCATTGTTTTAGAAGATTAAGCCCGGAAAATAACACAGTGACCTTGAGCAACTTGAACTTGATCCTCTCAATGACCAAAACGACTGATGCCTACCCCCCCCCCCCCAAAGGCAAACGTGCTATTTATAGAACGAATTGTTCATTATGATAAAACGCTCTGATTTAATACCACTTCCTGTTGAAATCATCTATATCACGAACAGAATTGGTTACTTCCTGACAATATTTATTTTAGCGACGAAGCAGTTTTGGTTTTTGTTCATTTTTGGTGCATGTGTTTTGTGTTTTGATTCTTCTTAAAGGGTCACCGTGATAATGATGATGGGGTGTTTGGACAGATTTATCAACGAGATAAAAAAAAATAAACATAAAAATAATGTAAAAAAAAAACCTTGCTGAAATCGAAAAGAGAATTTTAAAATGAAGAAAATGAAAGAAAAGCAAAAATAGGTTAACAAAGGTTGGATCGATCGGCAAAGATTTTAATCAATGCTGCCATTTACAGTTTCTCTTTATACACATCATGTATATATAGAGAGTTAGGCACATGTATGATACAAGCATATAGGCTTTTAACTCGCAGTTGAGGGTATATTACTCACTTTTTTCTTACCCAATTTCTCAATGTATTTTAATGAGAAAATTTGCTCAGAGATTTTACCCTTCCACAAAATCATCTCGATTCTCAAAAATGACAGTAGGATAGTCTGCTAAATCTTGTTGACATTTTCTGCGTTTTTTTCCCGTCTTCTCCAGACATTTTCTTAGAATTCACGCAAGGATATAATTTTCAAGACACAATGCACATGTGTATGTACATCTCAGTATACACAATCACATAACGTTGGATGTATAGGCCTAGTTCGTGGTATCACGTGATTCGTCGCGATAAGGGGAAAAAAAAAAACGAAATCCTTAAATAACTCTTCTCGGGGAATATCGAACTCAGTGGAGCGTGTGAGTGTCTTACTAGGAGGATTTCTCTCAAGGTTCAAATTCACCGTCACAACTTTCAAGGAAAAAGAATTTTCTCTCTATTTCTACCTCTCTCTCATTATTTTGGCTTCAATGTTTTGTTTGATTTTATTATCACTGAATTAGCTGTAACTTCCTGTAACAAATTAGCGGAGATATTGATCGGAATTAACGAGATTTTCATATTTTGGAAATGGATTTTTATTCTCCAATTATTTTACCTGATTAAAGACACTTAGCGTGTCCAGATATAAATTGATATCAATGTATATGTATATATATATATACACTATTGTCCTTTTCTTGGATGGCATAAAGTTTTTTTTCCATTTCACAAGCGAGGGAGGAAGATCCGATTAGGACCTTTTTATTATTATTATTATTAATATAGAGCTTTTCATGTTTATACCTGACTTGGTCAGATAACTTGTTTAGAATATACGAGATGTATTTCGTCATCAGAAAAAGAAGTATCCTATCTTAGTAAGGTAAGGATAAGATTTATATTTTATCTTTAATTTCTATCAATATACGTGCATGTTGCTGAGTCGAGAAGATACGTAATAGGCCTGTCAATTCGATGCTTGAATGATCATGTGATTTTCCATCGATTTTTACCCTTCTTCTTCTTCACAATATTGTGTAGTCTATTCAATGTTTTTAGTACAATATCTATATTCGATGATGGATATAATTCCATTGTGACGTCATAGGACTCGAACAGCGCTATTAGTTTAAACGAAGTGATAAAAGTGGCATTTTCAATTTATGCAATTGGGCAAATTGGACACAAGGAGTAAAACTTCCCTTTAAAGCAGAATATTGAGTTTAATTAATGGGATTTTTAATTTTTTTTAATTTTTGACACACTATTATCAAATATCACGTAACATATCATTGCGTTATCAATCAAAATTAAAAATTTAAAAAAAATCGTCAAAAAAGTCACAACCTCAAATCAATTCATGTATCAAGAAACTAAATAAATGAAAATATAAATTAAATAAATGAAAGTTAATATGTTAGCTGAAGTAAAATTTAATTCGACACTTAGTATTTGTCAAATGATGGTATGTGAAACACAAATGCAAAAAGTAAACTTTTGGGACTACATAAATGACAAACTTTTCTCCTTTAGCTTCGCTAAAAGTTAAAGTGAAACAATGAAAGGTAACACTGGTTCCAAACATAATATCATTTTTTTTCCATCAAATAAATTTCATTTTAGAAAAGGTCAAAAATCTTCAATACAAACTCGTTTTCAATTCTATTTGGAAATTTATATTTTATTTACAAAATCTTCTGTTCTTTTACAAAAAAAAAATAAAAAAAATAAAACGACTGAAAATCAAATTCTATCAATTCCCTGCAGTCTCGATTATGAAGCTGTTCAACACCTTTCCTTATTTTCCCCTCTTGCTAAGACTATCATTAAAGTGAGTCAACAAGGAAGCAAAGTACAATACGCCAAATGACCCGTTTTTCAGGGCTCATTTTTAATTCGGTTTTTTCATCGCGTAATTGTTCTTGATTGTGTTATGCACTATTATTCACTCAAGAAGGGATTTTTTTCTCATTATAAAGCAACAGCATATTTTTGGCTCATAACTGTTTGTGTTTATTCAAGTCAGTCGGTAGACCTACTTCTTGTGAATCAAAAATACAACGTTTGAAAGTTCCTGCTTAGACGGAAATCTGTTTGCACTACGTGCACTATATATATGCGAAGTATACTGGCTTTACGTATAGTAACCAGTTCAACTGTAGCCGTATGTGGGTACACCCTTGATACACCTTTGATATCTTCATGCACGGGTATTGTATTGAAAGTTAACCTTATATAT
>KN882938.1:65633-79585 GCA_000934455.1 Apostichopus parvimensis
ATAGAGGCAATGAGGTTGCTTAGGATAGGGAAATTTACCAAAAAAATGAGATGAAATTTTCCTCAAAGCTTGTATCGGATAAAATTAGTATCATAGATAAAAAAGACATGGGATTTTACGAGAATTGCGTGTGGGTGGGTTGTTTGTTCGGACGTGTGCGTGTGTGGGAGTGCTAAGCTAACGTAATGTAGCATATCTGGTAAGAGCAGTGTTGGGAGGGAGGGGGGGGGATGAAGGTCGGGGAGGGGAACTGGAGGGGAACTGGAGGGGTTGACACTAATGTCGGCTTATCGACGTGCAACGAAGCGTTGTTGACTGTACCGTGAAGGAAACAAAAGGACTACAAAAACAGTTTTAACATGTTGCTCATGTGTGACGTCACAACTTATTGGCAATACATGCATGCTCTTCCAAATGAATTGAATAATTTTTTAAATATTTCATTTCACATTAGTTATCAAGTATTTCTATATTATGATTTCTTTCTTTTTTCATTCTTATTTAAATGAAATCAGTATACCTACCATATGGTTGTCGGGATTTGAAATACTTCGGTATTGGATTAGTAACCTATACGTAAAAAAATATATATAAATACCGGTCTATCGTGTTTTCTATACATAATAATAATTACAGGATAGTTTATTTAAAAAAGTCTATCCTAACAACTGACAAATCAAGAAAATGTGAACTGTTGAATTCTGCCATAAATTTAAGTTTGAAATAAGTGTTGAAAAGTTTAATTACTTAATGACAAAGAGCCAGAATAAGAATAGTGTATATTTTTACATACTGTAGCTACAAATTTCTTTCTCATGCATGCATGTGTTTTGTGTGCTAACGTTACTTTTTAATGCCTTTCCAGTTTGCTGATAGGGAAAAGCTTTTTCATTGATTTTGTACTTTGTCCAGAATATTACTAATATTGGTAACTCTAATATATAAAGAAAAACAGAAAATCATTAATAAATGAGGGAGACGCAATGGTTTCCAAGCAATTATAATAAATTGAGCACTTACCAATAATTCTTGCAATTATATCACTTCCTTAACAGCGAGTTTAAACATTTTAACATTAGGCCTTTAAACATAATACTTACACAAACGCCTCAGTGCAATAATTACTATCATATCCGATCGATAAAAAGGTTATCATATATTTTAAATCTTCAAGTTAATAACATTTATTTCAACTCTTCAATGAAAAATTGTATATCTTTAACTTTGTCCAAGCAAGTATTTTATTAATAACTTCAGATACACAACGGCAGTTATGCTTCTAGGGATAAACAATATGTCTGTCGGATTTCTAAAGCTGCGCATATTACCCTTAAATCTCAAACAAATGTTGAACTCAAATCTGTTTTTATCCGGGAGAATAAAAGTCTTTAGACATAAGATTTTCTATTTTAAGAATTTGTCTTCAAATTCGTCCTATATTTGTAGAGATGACGTCATGAATGTGTTGCCATGGTTAAATTGTACTTAAGCGTGTATTATTAATATCGTGGCAGTAAAAATTCGCGTTTTTTTTCTTTTTTGATAACTGAAGCTAAATGTAACAGAATTAGAACAGGTAGAAATATTTTTTGGTTCTCTTAGAGCGAGCAAAGGTACAAATGATTAAAATAAAACTCAGCATCTTAGAAAATGAATTACGGAAAGGATTCATTAATCAAAACCATCACTTTTAGCTCATATGATAGACATATTTATGATGAGCAGCCCCTCCAAATATCTAAGCCACTCTTTTAGACATATCCTTGGTTTAAAGTCGCTTCTGGGAGTTGTCCTTTTGTAAAGGTGTGATGTCTTAGCGCCACAAGGACGTGAAAACCTTTTACGCTATAGATTTTTTGTAAAAATATTTTCATTTTTTTTCGCCTTCATATTTTCTAGGTGCACGTAACCATTGTTGCCTTTGAAACCAGTTCCAGTTTTTGAACTATTATGTTAGATTCAGCATTTTCAAAATCTATCACCATTGCATGAAATCATCATTGTAATGAATTAAGATCATCATGACGTTTCGAATCACACGTGTCTCTATGATGTCATATGATGTCATATGATGTCATAATGATGTCATACCTAGACTTGCTCAAGTCGTCTTTTTTATTTCGTTGGTCTTTGTGTTTGTCAAAGTGTATTTAGATTAAATGACATCTTCTCATGCCCATTTGTGTGATTTCACCAACTTGGTGATAATAAACTAACTACCTGAGTGTTTTATTTTTTTTTATTAAATAATCCAAATTATGTTTTGATCAAGAGATTACCCCGGCCACTGCGCCATCCCAACCAGCCACAGTTTAGGTCTTGTTCATTGAAAGAAAATCTTCGCATAGCTTTCTGTGGAGTTAAAGACAATAATAATAATAATTATAAAAATAATAATAAGAAGAAGAAAGGAAGATCAAATTCGTGCTGAGCATATTGACCTGACGTGAAGGTAACTTTTAACACGAGATGTGTAAAGGAAGCATGAATGACCTTAGCATATAGTTTCCAGAAATTCCTTGACTTTTCTTAGCTGCTAATAACTTCGCCTTTTTCTCTCCTCAAGCATTACCTTTACCCAAATATGAGCCACTAATAATAATAATAATTATTTAATAATAAATATTGTATTAACAGTTGTTTATAAAAATGGTATGTCTGTAAATCTCAATGTACTCTAAAATTCATATTTCATATTTTTATCAGATGAATTACATGCTTACATGCACACATACACACAGACACACACAAAACCTCAAGGACTACTTTCACGAAAGAGCTATCACCATAATCAGCTTACTTATTAAAACTATGACATAAATCCCTTTTATTTTAATTTTTTTCAGAATCCGAAGGACACACACATAAATCAAATATTTCGAGTTGCTTGAAAATGTTTTGCCCGAAGTATTTATGGTTCTCGTAATTTTATGCAAAATGTTTTTTTTTTTGTATACATAATATAAGCGTGTAAATTTTAACGTACGCATTTTGATAAGTACTATAAGAAATCATGAGATACGTAATTATAGTTTCATACGCCATGTAGGATGCGCAAGGATATTTTCAAAGATCTGTTTTTGATGTTGGCATGGTTTCAAACTTTGTATGAATACTGTTACAAGGTTGCAGGCATAATGAGTATGTAGGGAAGTGGTACGATAAATTTCAAATCATACTGAAAAATAAAAAAATGGAAAAGAGCATATATACCACTGAATACCAGTTTTGGGACATCCTGCAATGAAAAGCAACTGCCCCCCTCAGATACCCCACCCCGTGCCTGGTACATTGTTCCGAAAGTCTGTGCCAATGAGATAATATGAAACAGTATGAGATAGTATAAAGTAGTACGAGATAGTACGAGAGACTATACAAGATAGTATAAGGTAGTACGAGATAGTATGAGATAGTACGAGATGTATAAAGTAGTATGAAAAGTATAAGGTATACGAGATTTTATGAGATAGTACGAGATTTATAAGGTAGTATGAGATAGAATGAGGTAGTACGAGATAGTACGAGATAGTACGATATAGTACGAGATAGTACGAGATAGTACGATATAGTACGATATAGTGTAATGAAGTATACGAGATAGTATAATGTATTACGATATAGTGTGAGATATAAGGTAGTACGATATAGTATGATCTTGTGCATATACTTTCGATTAAGAAAAACACTGTTATCAAACGGAATTTACACTTTTATATCTTCTACTTCTCACACCCCTTCTCTCTTTTCGACTTTTGTATGAATTTGTCAGCTGGGGACTTTGCTTAACTCTTGAATTAAAACCTCCCCCCCCCTCTCAAAAAAAAAACGGTTACTAAGTACAAAAAAAACATAAGAACAAGATAATGATGCTCTCGCCGTTTTACCAATTTATCAGAAGAGAATATCTAACCTTAAAGGTCTTGCAGGAATAGTTTTTATCTTTTCTCCTCGGCCTCGTTTTCATTGACCTTGTAAAATGACCTTTATTTTGCCTTGAAACATCTGGTAATATTTTAGGTATAATTACATCAACATTCAGAAACATTAATGGATTTTTTTAAATGTTATCTAAATGAGCGGATCTAAGATCTAGTGTGTGTGCCCTGGTGTCATTGCAATTGGCGGGGTAGCAGGGTCCGGGGTCATACCCACAAAGAAGTATACTCTTAGACATCATAGGCTTAGATGTGCTACATATTATGAGTTATATTTATGATATAAATTAGGTCTCTACTTAATTAGCTCTCAACATGTAAAGTTGTGCTCATAACTACTTTATAATTTTTTTTGGGGGGGGGAGGAGGGGGGATTTTGTAAACATTAAAGATGTAGGCTGTTGCTATAAATACGGCACCTGAACTAAGAAAAGTGTCGATTTTTTAAATTTTTAAATTTTTTTTTGCTCATTAGATATGCAAACTTCATGAATAAACACAATGTGTCAAGATATATATATATATGCAGATAACTAATGCATTTTGTAAAACTCATTTATTTCAATATCGTTAGCTATAAGCATTACAAACACACAACAGCTACTCCGTTGACTAAAGGACTGTCTCTGATATTGGTTATAATGTATACTAAGGGCCATGACTTTTCATAATCAATGACGTCACCATCGGAAAACGACTTAGGGCAAGTTGTATCAATTCCTCTCTGTTCCTCATACCTCCCAGCGTGCTGAGCGGTATTCATATACCGGTATGTAACTGATAATCTCATATCCCTGTGGGGGCGGTATACTTAATCTTAGAAGGTCATTTATAATGATGTTCGTGGGACTGCGACGACAATTTTTTGGCGAGGCACGTCTGAACGAATTTCGTATAATGCTTTGAAAGAGATGTACAGCCAGGCTGGCCTTTAGTTTACGCTGTGTCATAATGCTATTAAAGAGTATAAATATTACAATTGATGTTTGCGTTAATTGTTCAATTTTGGATAATTTAACCTCCAGGGTGTTGCTACAATAAGACGTCATGAATTAATTAACACAAAAAAATCTACCCAGGAGTAACACTAAACGGTGTATCAAGGTTGAAGGGTTCATATTTTACACAGCCACACACACACAATCTTGTTTTCTATTATATTAGCTACAACCGGTAACACTTCCCTTTGTTTCTAAACCTTTGTCTGGACAACCGATAACTATTGTTCTCTATTGTTCGACAACTGGTGACAGTAATTTCTTTTGTCCCATGCCACCAGTTGTGAGGCCTAGACATGCCCACACACGCTCACACACACACACCCTTTTTCAAATTCATAAACAATTAACGCACCAAAAGGTTCAAACACATTGCCATACACTTTTCGACAACCTGCTTTTTCATGCCGCTGTAAATTGTTTTAAACAGTGCACCGTGTGCCACCGTGTTACTACAAATACCATTACAATCAACGACAGTGGTAAGGTATCATGTAAACGTCTTATAAAACTGTTGATATAAAATTTAAAACATCATGTAGGACCATAAAACCACCCCCCCCCCTCAAAAAAGGTGGAGAAATGTCGATAGAGCGCCTATTAATAAATAGGTAATAAAGAAAAAACGCATCGATATTAATGCTTGCATACCGTACATATGTATTATGACATTATGTGTGTGTGTGACCTTGCCGTATTGGTTGTAAATACATTCGATGTCTCTCCAAGGCGTTATCACACTTCCGATATGTCTGTGGCTTTCATGTACTAATAAAAGCTCTTAATTACACTAAGTATACTTAGCGTAGGCTGATGTATTTAATATGTTACATACGGTATGATCCTGTAGATTTTCCACGTGAGGGGTATATTTAGTTAGATACAGTTATATATTTATATCTATATTTCATAAAATAAATTGGTAAGTGGTCCTATGATACTGTCATTTCCAACCGGTACTTTATGTACTTTTACTATTATACAAGCTTCAATTTTAGACACTTAAAGTAATGAACTAATAAGCCTAGGCTGTCCATTAATGAAGGGGTTTGCACAGTAGGGGAGCGTATAATCGCATCCTGCAAGGGTAGGATCGACCTATTAATCTGTCAGATCACGTGCAGCTGTTAGGTTAGTAGACATAACATAAAGCGGCATTAGCAGCACGGTATGCCATATAAGAGAGCTTAAACACAGCGGGAATCTTTAAGTGACTTTAGTTGTTATTCTTGTCGTTAGCTGACTATAGGAGGACACGGGGATGTTTAGTTACATAGTACACTATAAATCTAACGCTGTCAGTAACAATTAACGAACGCCGATAATGATCCTCATGCCAGCGCTGCAGTTCTATGACCATACGCTGTGTTTGAATTCCGGTGAACGAAACTCTCATGACGAAAAGGCAAATATTCAGGGCATAACCTCTTTGACGCTACGTCCCTTTGCTCTCCGAAAATTAGTACACAAAAATGGGGCCTACTTTATTACAGTCGCAGTAAACTCTCTGAACGAGGTATTTATGGCGTCATCAATTTTATTTGCAAATTAGCTTAGCGTTGAATTTAGGAGTATTTAAAGATGTGACGTGATCAATCAAATAGATTGAACAAAAAACAAAACACAAACAAACGTTGTGGTGAATTTTAACAGCAAGTTCGTACGTCCCATATTATATAACACTTTATAACACATAATAGATAAAAGTGTAGCGTTACATTATACAGCCCCCCGCCCAGACCCTGTGGGTGATTGTGGGGAAGGGGAGGGTCGGACGTCGTTCAATCTTCAGTGGTGTTGAATGTATACCTTATCCCCGTGGCGACTGGTTTAGGGGTTCGGTGAGCTGACCATGTTGGGTCCATGCAGGGAAGCTCCTGAAATTTAGGCCAACAATTTCTGTCCCTCTGCAGATCCAAATTTGTAAGTAATTTGAATTACTTAGTTTGAACCCTATTACACTGAATATCGTTGGAGGGGGAGGGGGTAGCCTTGTTCCTTACCCCAGAAGTCGGGGTCCCGTTATAATAGAATGAAAATTGTACTTTAAGACAGATTGTTTCACTGTAAAACATGTATGCAGAATTGAACTCAGGTTTAAGCACCGTTCTAGCAGCCTAGATCTAGGCTAATTTGCATATATAAGCATGGTAAATCTACCTGCCAGGTAACTAACTACACTTTGATAGGTTTTAATTTATACAGCCGAACAACGCATCGTATATATTGTTTAATTGCAAATAATTTAGTGGGTAGCCAAATGTAGGTTAAGTATACATGTAACTAATACTGCGATCAAAGCAAGGATCCTTCTTAAGGAGAATCAGTGCCCACCCCAGCTACCCCCCCCCCCCGAAGGGGGCCACGACTTTTGAGGGGCATGGTGAGATACGTGGCAGCAATGAAAGAGTGGGGGTGCTTGTAGTCCACAGTTGTACCTCAAAATCTTCAGACAAAATGGATCCCCTGTGCATTCTGGTTACTTCAAATTCATTAATTTGAATATTTTTTTAATTTTCATTATTTTATACAAAAATAAGGAAGCTTCTTTTGTAAATTCAATTCTGTAATTCATTCAACAAAAGGGCACTTTTAAATAATGAAGAGTTCCTTGTGATTAAAAAAGCAAAAATGTAAAAAACAAAAATTGGTATTGTTATTTCCAAAATGGCAGCACTCTTAATTACAAAAGAAGGGGTTTTTCCAAGTTTTTTTTGTAACAAAACTGGTGAGGAGGAGGAGGTGTAAGGGGAGTGGGGGGGGGGGCACTTTCCCTATGGCTCCACGGCTCCAGTGCCCCATCAGCTGTAAATTTCCCTTCTACACCACCTGCATGAAAAATATCCGTGCGAACTCATTTCACTGCTATATGGGTCTTGTACATGCTTCAGTAGACAGATAGATTAATATGAAAGCACTTGAAAGACCAATTATAATGTAGTTTCATGTAAATCCCTAAACCCGTTTCAAAAGGGTTCAACTTGAATGATGTCGAAATGTGACTTTTGCTGGGTAAACTTTGTGTCTACTTTGATTAAGACATCCTCGTGTCAGTGGCCCCTGTCAACTATCTTTCCCCATCGGACCCAGAGCAAATATCTTACAATCTTTTTTTTGTCAAAAGAAACACAGCAAATTGACCTTTACTTTCAAGAATTTCCCATAGGTGATTTTCTTGTTTTTTACCTGTATATACGTTGTTCGGGTTTTCTGCCCCCTCCGGGGAGAGTTTTGTATAGTTTCTCTAATACTGTTTGGTTGCATTCAAGATGAGGCCTAGAAAAGGGGTGGACATCAACTAGGGGGGAAATTTCATTATATTGTCAAGCACCAAACAAACTAAAAAAAGAACAACATTAAAAAGACGAAACTAATATTGTATTTTTTTTTTGGTTAAAAACTCTTGTAGCTGATTTATTTCCTGCAGGTTTAGTTTGAAAACTCGGATAAGAAGTTATAATTTAATAGATGAGTGTAAAAAGTAGGTCAGCCCTGTATATCAATAGGACAATATATCACTAGGTTAGACATATATACATGCAGTAGTTGAAAGTTTAGTACAGCCATTTTGATATTTATATTCGGGTCCTCCTGATAAGACATTGTGAAGAGACATTGAAGAGTACAGTGTGCATGAGAAAGTTAATATTGACACATAAATATATAGATGGATATAGACAATTGTGATGAACGACTACCTTGAGAAAAGTTTTGAAATAAAAATCGTTTTCAATTTTGGAAATATCACAGTTTTAATGCTCCTTTTACTCACAGAGGGGGTGAAGACTTTAGTAAGTCTGAATATGACATCATCGAACCAGATGTTCTTCAAGTTTTTTATTTTTTTACTTTTATGTTTTTTACTCTCTCTAATGTACAGAATTTTGAGATAAAAAGTCAAAATAATGAGATATTGGGACACTTATTCCCCCACCCCACCCCCTTATGTCCCTATTAAGCCACCGTAGTTATGGATATGAGGTTTGCTGCATCAAAAATTTTTTATATTGTTTATCGCTCAACATGAGCTAAATCATGAAGGCACTGTTTTCACTGTCAACATTGTTTACATTCTACATTGAATACATGAAAAGGTACCCCCCTCAAAAAAAAAGGGGTTGGAAGAGAGTAAGATATCGAACCTAGTGGTACTAGATATCACAGATTTCCAAAATGGCAGCCACCAGTTTCGTGCTTTTTAATAAAATGATAAACGAAGCAACATTTTTCAGTCTCAGCTTCGGTTTTTTTTTGTGGTTGATGTTCATCACAAAAATCGTTTTCATATATACTTGGTTCTGTGTCTCCTTTGAAACAAATATCCTTGGATCATGAATATAAAAACAGTCGAAACAGAGAAAGAACTTCATCCAGATTTATCATCAAAAATCTAGTTAAGGATATATTCGTTATATCAACATTGATATAGAAATTGTATTTTAATGAAACACTTTTCTACCAAAAACATGTAACTTTGTTTTTTAAACTTTCCTTTGATTCTCGACTTACTTCTACTAACAGAATTTTCCTAACATTATTTTTTTCTTCTTCTTCTTTTTCAATTTCCTCTCCTGCTGCAGAAAGATCGTGAACGCAGCTGAAACACGAAAGCAGAACTAATTTCGCGGACACGAAGACAAAATATATACACACAGAAGAGTAAAGACGAAACCTAGCCAAAATCGAAACATTGTTTTTGTTCTCCATTCAACTGAATATCAGTCTACACAACTATACAGTGGATAATGTGAATTGTTCTTTTTAATAGGAATATGACAACCGTCGACCAAAGTATTTTTTGAAAACGGATAATTATTCTTATTCTCGAGGAAGAAAATTTTCCAAATATGTAGGAAACACAAAAAAAACTTCAACGAAGAGCCTTTGTTTTTGGAAAGAAACTTGGTGATTATCAGGAAAACTTAGCCTAAGCAAACTTGAATAAAAGCCGAGGGAAGAGTTTACCCAACATTTGGTCTAGAATTTAGACAAAATGTTCTAAATAGTTACAAACCGGGGAATTTGTAATTCGTTGAAGTGATCAAGCAACTGTTGTTATTACCAACTCAGACTCAATGAACATTCACAACGCAAATACCTAATTTTTTTTGAAATGCAGCAGAAATGCAGAGATGTTTTCCAAACTTTGGAGAAGCATGTAGGATTAAAGAAGTGTTAATCATATGAACAATTCGTAAAAATCTGGAGCCCGTTCAGTTCGAACCAAAGATATCAGAGGTTATTTTGCTTTCGGACACCTGTTCTAAATAAAGTTTAAAAACATATTCAATAACACCTCACCTTCCGCCATGGGTGACGCAATAAATATGGCTGACGATGACGCTATCAATAGCACCAACATAATCCATACCATGTCTCCGTCTACCCCGACGGACGAGTATGGGTTGGCTCATTCCGTCCCTACGAGCATCTTCGTGATCACCATACTCGTACTGATCATTCTAACGACAGTAATTGGCAATACGTTAGTATGTCTGTCGCCGTTGTTCAGCCATAGACTACGGACTGCCACGTACACATTCCTCGTCTCGTTGGCAGTGGCTGACCTCTTGCTCGGGATCACCGTCCTGCCGTTCAGCGCGATTATGGCGGTCAGTGCCAGTTGGCCACTCAGTATGTTCATCTGTAACATTTACGTGTCCTGTGACGTCATGTTTTGTACCTCTTCCATTCTACATCTGCTCGTCATCAGCTTCGACCGCCATTACGCGATCACGAGACCTTACGCTTACCAACGGAAGATGAACCGTAAGACTGCGTTGATCTGTATCGCGATAGTATGGATAATATCTGTCCTAATTTCGTTCGTTCCCATCAATTTCGGTTGGAATGTAGACCAATCCGTGACTAGCGCCGAGGTCTGTCAATTCAACCCCACCCCGTGGTTTTCTCTTATGGACGGGATCTTGCTATTTTTCGTCCCCATGGCAGTTATGTTCGTCCTCTACGGTCGGATCGTCTGTATAGCCAGACGGCAGGCCAAAGCTATACGGAGATTGATGATAAACTCGACAGAGGCAGAAGATGGCGCACGTGAGAGAACCAACAGGCGGTCAATCGATGAACACAAGGCGACCAAAATCATAGCAATCGTGCTCGGATGTTTCGTCATCTGTTGGGTTCCATATTTTACCATTTTCACGTTTGGATTAGTTTTTAATAGGAAACCGAGCCCTGCTGTAGACACGATTGTACTATGGCTTGGCTACGTCAACAGTTTGGTGAATCCGTTGGTATACACAGCGATGATAAGGGACTTTCGAAACGCATTCAAGCGTATTATATCAATCTGCTTCTGCAGTCAGCATGGGAACAGATGTTTCTGGCTCGGGAAAAATGGCTCGAAAAGTAACTTCTCGACGACCTATGCACATAACAGTACCCACCCCGAAACAGCGAATGGAGATAACACGTGTAATAATAAAAACATGCAATTTTCATTAAAACCGAACGGTTTTTACTCCAAGATATTACGAATGTCAACATCCACAGTACAAGTAGAGTCACAGGGAGTATAATAAAAGGCAGAATGTCAGCAGATGAACGAATGTAGAAAACGTGCAAGAAGTACTTGATATATATACTCTCAAACCTTGATCCACCATATTTGGTAATACTTCGTTATCTTAACGAAAATAGCTTCGTGTTTCCCGTCTTATATCCTCCCCACATCTCACCTCCCTCTGCCCTCCCCTTCCCACTCTTCCCCGCTCTCCCATTCCTTACCCCCTCTATCCTTACAAAATGTATTACAATTTTAAACAAAACCTATGCATGAAATACATAAACTTGTATAACGACCAAAACAAGACAATACTTTCGAATGTTAAATATCATGGTAGATTTGTATTTTAAGTTGAAACATCGAAGTAATTATTGTTTTCTTAAATCACGTGATGCAACGTTTACCGAATTAATGAAGTGATATCTATGCTAGTACAAAATCCTATTTAATTTCGTTTTATGGAGGAATTGTTTCCTTCCATATAAAGTGAAATGTTGTGTTTTAAAATTTCCATATCTCATAGTACTTAATTTAATTCTTGAGCAATTGATAACTCGCATTCAAATTCGTGTGGGATATTTTCGGTATTTTGTCGCAAATTGCGCCTCCTATAAGTGGTTTTGCATGTTAAAAGTCCAATATGAAGGGAAAGTATTTCTTTGTGGGCTATCGTTGTACTTCCTTTAATTATTTCTATAACATGTGACACTTATCCACTTCGGTATTAATGATAACGTATGACGTATTCATGTCACATGACTTGAACACCATGAATCACAAATAAAACTTAACCACATGTGCATTGTGCGCCAGTATGTAATATATTTCATGTCGTGAGTCTCCATACGACGTAATACATGTTATATAGTGTACGCATGTATTGCGCAACAACATGACATCAACGCTGCTTTGAAATCACCAAAGATAGACATTATTTATATGCCTACACATTTAGTATACTTGATTTAATGCTATTTTCCAAAACGGATAATATTCAAACCCGATTTGTCACGTACAAATTTTTAATACACCGTGCGTAAAACGTTTGTTTTGCTGCTCAAGAGATGGAGCGGAGCGTATGTTAGACTTGGTAGTCCAGACGTTCTGATTACTGTGATATTTGTTTTGAAATGACAACTCTGAATAATGGTACTGGTAATGTAAAATGTATTGACAAAAGTCATTTTGGTTGTCTTCGCAAAACACATCAAAGAAATATAATCTTCTTGGCCGAAAGTTATTCCGCAAAGAATGCTTTTCATTTCAACTTATTATGATATGAGGGAGTAAGCACAACTCTAGAATGCTCAGAATATGAGGGAGTAGGTTAACATCCAGTAAGGGAGAGCTCTATCTCACACGCTGATTGCAATAAAAAAAAAACAATTAAATTTCAAAGAAACCTTTTTCATCGAAATTACTGCTATTGATTGATTCAAGATGTTAGTAAGTGTTTTATTTGATTTATGCCCCAGGTTACATCAACACTGCTCCATAACGTTTTCAGCAATTATGTAAATATGACAAGATATTCTAAATTTCCAAATATATAAAAGGGTAGCTGTAAATTGCTTCTAACCCCGGCGCCTGATCTTTTGTTTATTGTCTAATAATACCTACTAAAAATAGTTGAGCATTGATACCGATGTAGACAAACTGAACTTTAAAAATTATGAGGGTTGAGTAGATGACTAAGGTGTCTGTGCTGAATTGCAGTTGAAGGTAAATTAAAATGTAAGCGACCTTTTGAATCATGCTTAAACATATTTCTTCGATAACATTATGTGTAGGGGGCTTTACAGTGTGTGATTGTGGAAATGATGAAGTCTTTCTAAATCTCTTACCTATGTTCAACAGATATTTACTCTTAGAGAAAAGAACAACAATATTAATAGCTATAACACTGAGTCAATTTAACCTAAATCTCAATTATTGGATGAATAATGATTTATGGATAATATGTTTCATTGGTAATGTCAATGGTTAAACATTAATGATAATAATATGAGTATATATTATTAAATGTTTAGCCATTAATGTTAAGCCTCACCTAATATGAGGTTGTACAGTAGGTTAGTCAAACGGAATTATAAAGAGAATCTGTCGGTGCTGGTGAACACACTCCGTGCTACGCACATGTAAGAAGCAGCTACGTAGCTCCTAAATCGTGACAGTATCTCATCGAACAATATCAACAGCACCATTAGTGACAACATGCATTATACTCATGATAAGAAAACAAACAAAGGAACGACAAAGACACTATTAATCTCCTTACTTGTGTAGTAAACCATATACCTCTTTGATTAATTTGTAATGAAGTCCCCCCCCCCCCACAAGAAAAATTGTGTTCACAATAAAACAGTAGATATCAAAAATGTGGGAGTTTGATGCTTGTATGCTATAGTTGCTCCTTCCCACCAGACTCCCCCCCCCCGCCCTACCCCGCTATATCTGTATCTGATAATGTCATACTCAATTATGAAATTTTTA
>KN882939.1:88917-99054 GCA_000934455.1 Apostichopus parvimensis
ATGCAACACACGGCAGTTTGTTTCTCTTGAAAAGGTCACGTTTGATTCGGATTACAGCAGTATCATTCATTTTCTATTATCAACATAACGTATTCCTTATTGCGTGCAATTTTATTACAACCTGGATATATATTTTGCATGCCGTGACGATACCGAGACTATGCCTTAATCTATTCAAATGTCACATCCACTTACGACTAGCTTTGAAAAACTGGTGAAAAGGACGGTTAAGGTTGGAAGATTTATGATAAATTTGAGGTTTTGTTTGTTATAAAGAGTATAACAGAAAGCTCACATATAGTCTGTATTTTAGGTCTGTTTATATACTTGTTTTCTTAATCTGAAGAGTTTCCGTGGTTCTCGGAAACTGTTGTATTTATTCACCTGTAGGTCATGGCCAGGATGTGAACAAAGTAAATATTTATGTTTTCTTTCTAAGGTCTCTTTATCAAATGTGCTATTTTCTTTTCAAAAGTTCCCTTGAAAACCCGTGTTTTTTTGTACTGTTAATATACATATGCATGCAGCTTAGTTTATTATATAAATTTGATAAAAAAATGACAGCATATGAGTTATAACATCACAAAACCTTGGTCTGGGGGAGGGGGGTAAAATGAACGTCAATAATGTATACAGCGGTAACACAATGTGCTCTGTGTAATAGTTATTTCTATATTCTTAGTTGGATCAAACATGCAACAATTTCTTTAATATCTCCATGGATCAATTAACAATCCAACGATCAGTCAGTCGGTGCCTGATCCAACCTCCACCCTAATCCGATTGATCCACCAGTGTTCCATGGGCCTTATAGAAAATAAAGTGGGTGGCTTAGAGTAGTAGCTCTAAATAATTGGGACTGTTTTTCATGATGATTTGCACCCCATCATGCCCTCCTTCTGTCCCCTATATTAGGAAAATGATTTTGTCACTTTCCCCTCTCCCAACCCTAAATGGATCATTCAGAATCATCACAGAACGATTTTGCTCTCCAAATATTCATAAATGGCCTCACCAATACTCGATCAATACAAATGAAGATAATAACACAAGCCTGAGACGACTGTATTTATAGATGTCTTAAACTATTTTGTAACATTTTCGAGTCTATATATACACCTTAGTCCAAAGTTATCATAATTATACCAATAGACAACAATGAAGGAGATTAAACTAAACCACATGCCATAACCGGATTCACAACGAAAAGAGGAAAACCAATCAATAGAATTATCAAGAAATCATTTTTTTGTATAATCGATGAAGGTAAGGTCCTGATTGGTTAGTTCAAGAATCACAAATACACACATCATAAGTGGATGTATACGAACCACGTGATAATCTTGACATTGTTTCGTGACCCTAATGTTTGCCCCCTTGTTTTGTAGCTTCTGGCTATTTCTAGTTGTAGGTTTAGTGCCCCTATTTAGACTATAATTCACGCATTGACATGCCCATTGCTTACATAATTACTTCGCAGGAAATAAAATCTATTGATTTTGTTTTCTTCTACTTCTTCAGTCTCGGGGTATACAACAAACAAATGAAAAGTTCGTTATATGAAAGGCAAGTTTAGAAAATGCAGAATCAGAGGGGAAATATGTAGCTGGCGTTTTGGTTTTGATCTGTAAATATGCTTTACCTGTTCTACTTATTCAAATTATTAAACAGAATCCAAGAATAATTCGACAACTATAGCATTACGTACTAAGAGGGGGGGGGGGGAGCATGAAAAGGAAAGCGCTCTTATACAAAGATAGGGTGCACCACATGGTTAGAGAATACACTGATTTGTACCCTGAACCTGAGAGCAAAATCATATACTGACCTACCTTATGACGCGCTCGAACAAAACGTCGATGGGCTTACATCATCAAAGGCTTCAAATTGAGAGATGGGTTGTCATATAAGCTACCACAGTTTGTTTAACATAGGGACATATTTAACTTTTATCCAAATTTATGGGTGAGGGGAATATAAGGGATGTTAGGTATGGGAATTATTTAGTTTATATCATGCTTAAATATCTATACTCTCATCTCCAGCTCTCTATTGTTCTTTTTTGTTTTGTTAGTTGGGGGGGGGGGGTGAGAGAGCCTGGAGGTGAAGTGGGAGGGGAGAAAGGAACATGGGGAGGGGTGATTGTATAGTGTAGCAACAATTGTTTTCTCCATTGGTGCATGACCTGGATATAATAATCCTGAATGGGATGTAGGCTCGAGAAAATGGAGAATTATGAGGCTATATTTTGAAACTTAGTTACATACAACTGTAATATGTTCGAGTTCAATGAATAAAGGTATCGGCAGTAATTTGGCAGTTATAGTTATTAATATTTTCAATTAGGAAAATCCCAATAATGAAACTTAACAACAAGCAATGAAGAAAAATGGGGCAAGAAAAAAAAAATTTTTTTAAAAAATTAAGGGGAAAAAAAAAAGGAAGCCGCAACAAAGAAAAAATCCTTGGGCCCTTTAAAAAAAAAAACTAAACTAAAAATAAAAATAAAAAAAAAACGTAGAAACATTTTCAAACTATATTTTTTCTCAATTAGTTTGAAAAAAAACCAACCGCAAACCAAAATAACGCCTTGGTAAGAAAACGGAGGAAAGAAAAAAAACCAAAAAAAAATTCAACAAAAATCAACACAGACAGTCGTTTCATTAAAGCAAAAGTGAGAGAGAGGTGGAGAGAGAGAGAGAGATTTATAAGAATGAAATATGTCCGGGTTATAATCTCATTAAAGACACCGTCTAGAAAGACTATTTATGACCCACTTGTGTTGACACATTTGGGTTTCTTATTTACATATAGCTACGTGCAGTATACATGCTAACATAAACTAGCTATATCGTAAACAAACGACATGTGACGTCATGCATCGAGACAACCTGTCACCTTTAAAGCCTAAATAATCAATCTTCAGTAATTTGATCGTATAGTAATTCACAGTTTACGACCAATTTCCAGAGCTTACAAAATCCTTTTTTTTGCAAGTAGTAATTTATCCGCAATCTCTCTTCTTCCTTCTCAGTTCTGTTTTTGTTGTCGTTATTGTTTTGTTTTGTTTTGTGTTATTGTTATTTGTTTTTTTTTTGTCTTTGATATTAGACAAGAGCGAATTTTAAATATAGGGTTATTAAGAATGGAAGTAGACAAAACGTATAGGCGATAAATGTTGTAAGGCGTTTGATTTCATCTTCAAAGTTGAAACACGAAGCTTGCAATTCGTTTGCGGTTTTCGTAAAAGTAATCCTTTTCAGGAAAAGCTATAAAGCCAATGAAATCGAAAGGATTTCACTTTGCTACTTTTCTAAACGTATGCTTCTGTTTTACACGGTTTTATGTATTGTACGTGCAACAACCGCGTGATTTCTTTTTATACAGCCATATAAAGTTCCGTAGTTAATTTAGCTTCTATACATAATGTCCTATTTGCATGCGTAATGTCGCTTTAAATGTCAATACTGATACACGTTAGGAAAATATTCATGTTTTATTCCTACAGCTATAAGACTTAAAATGTCAGCTATTTCGTCTAGTTCTACAAACAAACAGTAAACGACACCAAATGAGTATAAATCACTGCAAAGTCGCTATACAATTTCGGTAAATGTATATTTTCCCTTACTCCCATTCGTAGTTTTTAAAGTTATTTAGTTTTTTAAACCATACTTCGTCCCGACCTTCCCCGTCCACTCGCCTCGATCATCACACACATACATACGCACAGCTTTAACATCCGTATCTATATCCGCACAAAACACAGCAATCAAGTTTATGGAATTCATATATTTTAATAGAATTTCGTCAATATTTATCGTTTCTTTCAAGTAACAGAAAAGGAAAGCAATCCCCTACACCACTGTCGAAAACTGTCTTATACGACTTAACACTTTTTTCTTTCTTTTAACTTTAAGTAAAATGAAGTCACCAAAATAATTTTCCCCGCAGTTTATCTAGAGAGATAACAGAAGATAAATTTAAAGAGACAGAAGACATTTAAGAAACTTCCAATTTCGATATAAATCATATTCGTTTGGTAAATGTTATGACATCTAATCTACCTAAAAGTTTGGCATGATATATTTACAACTTACAGATGGCCCGCTGCATAATCACTAACACGTGAAACGAGTTTTCCACACATGAGGAGGCTGTTCTGCCTTCATCTTTAAACAAACAGTACCCTACACTAACATTATGAGCATGACATGATATGGATAACCAAGTTTATTTTACTTCGTTATTCATGCGAAGACAATTGCAGTAACGACATTACTAACTAAAGTAGTGTGGAGTATATAATGTCATGAGACTAATGTCTCTTTTTTTTCTGATATTAAAAAAAAAAAAAAAAATTGAGAGAAACGTTGTTGGCTATGAATAAAAAGAAGGGAACAATTCATAGAATTTTCTTCTGTAAAATGTATTTCTAATGATTTCCATTCTATTTAGTGATGATTTGATTATACCTTATAGTTATTTCCATCACAATAGACAATTAACACGAGGGACCAAACAACGCATTGCAGAGTCCGATAAACGATGTTTAGCTGTACAGCTGCACTCGGATGTCTTCGTAGTGTGTAGTATCCGCTATCACATTACATTCATAACTGCATATGATTAAACATACAATTACTCAACAGCAATATACTGTTAATGCAACATTTTGTGTTTAAAGTCCATATTTCATTGCTTTAGTTTTGAGTGTACTAGTTTTTGCATTTCCGTATAGTACCAACAAATCACTGGGGCACTTATCTGCTTGGCTCATTGTCTATTTTTCTATTTTGACAATAAGTACAGTAAAATTATATTTCTTTTGTTTATATTCTATTGTTCTTTGCTTTCTCGTCGACGAGTGGTTTTGACTTGATTCCCCACCACTTAAACGAACGTTTATCGTATATTTTCATATTTCACTTTTATCTCGCAGATTTCTTACGGGTCACATTCTCCTCTGCTTTCGGAACTACGACATCTTCCGAATTTTTACCGAACCATACCTCCGTCTGTCGGGATGAACAACCCAAGGGTCCGTATGATGCAAGAATGGAATTGGCAGTATGTATTCAGCATCAGTAGCAACGAGAAAGTCTTTAACACGGTTAGTATATATAGCTACGTCAACAAAGATGACGTCATATATGTTACAATTATAACGAGTTACGTTATTGAGAATGAACGGTAACTCACACAAGATGATTTTTAGAACGTAGGCTAGTGCGCCGCTGAGGGTTCCCACCTTCTATGTATAGTACTGTATGTATGTATTTAAGATCCTCCTGCAAGCAGGAACTCGCGAAGAAGCCATCATTGGCTTATCAAAGCCGCAAGCTGACCGAAGTCAGTCTCTTAGATTCATATTTTACGTCCATGACTATGAATTGTCAATTGTCAACAACTCTGTAACTGGACGACATACATTTATCTTGGAGTGACTCGAACTCGGGACCTTATGATTGAAAGGCACCGGCGTTAACCACTGAGCTAACATACCAGTTTAGTTTAGTTTAGTTTAGTGACCCAAGGATCAGGAAGCCTTACAGTAGCTTATTTGAGACCCTATCCGTGTTAGATTGTAAAGTTATGTGCAAATGCGACATTACAAAGATGCGGCACTAAAATGGTTATTTCAAAATTAAAGAAGCATAAAATAGCATTAAAAATAGTTACAAATCGATACTGACGTGTTTTTTTAAGCATGATGATAACAATGAAGGTCTTCAAATAATGTGACAGTAAACTTGGAAACGTTTCTATATAATGTTGTGCATGTATTCAGGGAAGGCTTTGTAATTACGACATGGCGATACTTTATGCCAAGAAATCAAGAAATAAGTACCCGGCCTCCCTCAAAGAAATATCATAAGGTAAAGTAGAATTATATGTCTGTCTGTCTGTCTTTTTTTTTTGGTTTTTGGTTTTTAGTTGTTGTACTATTCCATCTAACCTTTTGCAAGTTTGACGACTATCAAGACATGAGACACTACTGTCACACATCTAGTTGCCATGGTAATTAGTAAAGGGTTTGTTTTTTACATCTGTGATACCGTTGTTTTGCATTAGTTAACGAAACAATCTTATTTATGATAAAATATTCGATAACAAGATCACACCGGTACTGGAGATGGATTGTATCAATCTTTCTGTCAGTCTTTTTTGTTTTGTTTTTGGTGTTCTTATCAGCTTGCTACATTTCCCTCCTGCTTATTTGAAATTTATTTGGAGAGGTATTTGCATTACAAATTGCTGTATCCAAGGAGGTCAAACGATTTTTTTCTGATGATAATGAGAGAAACGTGCACATCCCAAGGCTCTTTTTAATTCCCTGTATCTTGTTCATCTTTCCATATGTAATGGTAACATATGTATTAACGCCCGCTTAAGTCTTCAGTTTTTTGTTTTTTTTTTGTCTTCGACGCAACCTTACAAACAACTTTTTTTTTGTATACTTGATGGTAACGATAATGGGATTAAAGGAGCGTAGTGCTCTGGAGCCATGTTTTCTGTTCTGTTCTGTTCTTGGTTATGACGATATATCAACCAGAGTGTTGATGATTTCATAGCGCTCATATATAGAATAACATTTTCGGATAAGATCTGCAACGCCACGGATTGCATACTTGAGCAATTTTACCCGAGGCTACTGAGTTTAAATCAAGATAGGATTGCATTAAAGGAACTAAGAGTATCTCCTACATTGTTTCCATATATAGACTAAGTGAATAAAAAATGAAATTTGGTTCCATTTGTCACACTTCTTTCGTTCATTCCATTATTTATCATATGAAAAGAAAGCTAATATTAACTCAAATATTTGATTTAAATGTGTTTATTTAGAGCCCTGAGGTATCAAAATATTCAGGATTTAATCGAATTTATCAATTACCCTGTAGGCATATGCCTCATTTTGATGAAATAATAATAATAATAACAATAATAGTAGTAATAATAGTAACAACAACAATAATAATAATAACAATAATAATAGTAACAATAATTATAATCAGAATAATTATAATCAGAATAATATAGACCGATGTCCCTATTTTGATATATTGCGATCGTATTTGATGTGCAGGTTTACAAAATTTGCCGATCGTACTCAAAGAGCTTCTTTAAGGGTACAATTAATGTGACAGCTCAATATGCCGACTGTAGCTCTTCAAGAAACGGAGGCTTGGGGGCCCAGAACTCTAGACAAAGCAGATTATATTACCGAGATTCTAAATTAAGATCGAACCCTGTCCAAGGTGCAGGCCATATATTTACAAAAAGAATTGCAGCCATATTTCAGTCGGATACGGTAATAATTTAAACGTAAGCTTACCCGTCCTTGTAGGTTAGCTTCAATAGTAAGACTATATGCATTATGCAATACAAGATGAATATAACAATGTGGTGCTTAGTACACGCGGCTTTAATATAATACCGTAACTTAATAAATTGTAACGTTCATTTTCTGTAATGTTGATATACATTACACAATTTCCCTATACATACGCGATTCTGCGAGATATTGGAAAACGGTAATATTGGTCAATCTCTCATTCTTGTCTAGACTTCCTACAACAAGAACAGCAATATTTGACTGAGTTGTTATATTTTGCTGTTTCTTAACTGTAAAGTTAAATTTATAAACATCCCAATTAGCACAGTTGTTCACTATTTCTCAGACTTTACTGCAAACCTCAAAGCCACCCCTCCCTCCTCCCTTATCTGAGACATTCATCTTTGTCTTATTTTACCACTCTGGAATGTTCGTGAAATGTTTTAAGTGGAAAAGAACCTCCCAGAATATATAACACGGTAAAGCTATTAACATTCTTTATTTCACTGTATTTGGTTGTTATACTGATGACATTTAACTTGGGAGACTTGAATTTTAAAGTCGGTATTAATTTACTTGTTTCTTCCTTTTTGTGGCCTAATATTTTCCAAATCATCAGCTTTATCACGTTACTTCTACAGAAATTCCCTTTCACATCTGTTTAGGCTGCATTATTTGAACAAATAGGAATGTAGGACACAATTTCATGATCCTAGATGACTAGATTTATTCATACCTTCAGGGAAAATGGTTTCCTAAGGAAATGACGCAGGTGCTTAAAAAAATCTGCTCCTTATAATGTAGTTCCAGAAAATTCTTTGCAGATTCTTTTACAATCGAAAATAAAGCTAAAGATGTCCTGCCTTTTATTGAGCAAACAAACCATCGAGGATTATCAAGCCACGCTCATGTAATTTGTCGTATCTAACATGGATCGTATACACTGAATCGACGTCACCAATATATAATAGTTGTAACTCCCATTACGGTTTATATAGATTTCAAACACAGTAAAGTGAAAAACTTCACCTTATAAAATCAGCTTTAGAATAAATAATTGTTTATCTCCGGTGCCTCTAGGTGACCCCGGGCCCTAGGGCTAAACCACTGCCCCCTTCCCGTCTAATCAGGCTTTAATCAGGCCTTACCGTGAAATCCAAATTTAGAATCTCGTACTGTCTGACGCGATTGTTCATAACCTGTGATAGTCTGTTGAGCTGACATACTCATTCATCGCATTAATCTGATCAGGGAATGACGTTACCAACAAAGCAGAGGTGTAAATTCCCCCTCCCCCTCTCCGTTCATTTTCTACCAGTAACGCAGAGGCGCGCCCACCTAACGTTTTGATCAAAGCGTAGGGTGGGACACATTCTATTCACAAACTGTATATATGTTAGGGAAAGAGTTTTCTAACCATCTTAGTGTCATTCCCCCTTCTCACGTTCTCTGCCCCTTCTAGGGATGACTTACTTACTTCAGCCGGTAAGGGATCGGATTCATGACCTACCAAATACTAAAGGTTTTCATTGCTTCCAATACTATACCGCCTTTATTCACTCGAACACATAACTGGTATATCGATTGCTATTATATCTATATACATATAGGCCCTACACGATGATACCACGCACACTTGACAAAACTCAATGTATTTTTCATACCGTTGTTCTCGATATGCCGACTGTTAAGTAACATGGATAATTCTATTTCTTGAGAACCGTATACTAGTCATGTATCTACGAATGAAGACATCCGATTAGTTACGACGGCAAATGAACTGATTAACCAAATCTCCGACCATTCATTATATTCTCCGTCTTAGTTCGCCAGACAAATGAAGAATTAAGGCTTAAAGCAGTCAAAAAGAAATGAAAAGAAATAGAACAAGACAAAGAAGAATCGCAGCAAAGAGTAAGCTTAATCTAATTTTCCACACCCCCCCCCCAAACGCATAAAGATAGTGTGACACTTGACATGGATGCTATTCTACAGTAGCTTGCTGGATTGAAGATTGCCACTCTGAAGTGGTATTCAAGTGGGAGAGAATGTGACACGTACATTGTTTAAAATCCCATATCAGTATCTTGTTCCCTACTCAAGATATGGTTGATTGAATGGAACCTATTTTGGCTCATGGCTTTAGATCCCTCGGTTCTTTCATGGAATAGATGTATACTGTAGGCGGTCTGTATAGTCTCATAACGGCCGCATATTCTTCAAAACCTCTCTTAGTGCAATCGTCTGAATTGTTGATTTATCCTTGACACTTCCTGTATACTTTGAATGTTTGCGTATCTGTCGAGGTTCTCTGTACTTTGAATACCAATCAAAGTACCACTTTTTTTTGTAGAAAAATGATATGTATCAAAAAAATTAAAAAATTATTCTCCGCTGAATTGCCGTGATGACATCATTCATTTTGATGTTGCTCGATGCTTTCATATTTGAAAATAAGTTATCTTCTCCATACAAAATACTCTAAGGAATCAGTGGTTTTGCTTCAGCGAACGGAATAATTTATAAGAAATGTACCGTAACTCAGGAAAGAACATAAAACCATACAACGAACCGACTGATCCGTTCTCAACTCCTGCAGTCGCCTTGCATCGAGACTGTGATCATCGTCGGGTGTGTATCACGATTCTCCTATACAAAGGGAACATAAATGTTGCACATGATGTTAGCCGAAAGGCCGAGAAGCGAACGGAACATCCCTTTGAGACTTGTAAGTGAAAATGTATAGTCTCCTTATCAAATAAAAGAAATAATTGGTCTCGTGTAAAAAGTTGATGAAT
>KN882939.1:99284-109487 GCA_000934455.1 Apostichopus parvimensis
TTTTTTAAATTCAATTGGGCTAGCTCATAGGCGTTATACATACTGTCCTATTCTTACACAACATATATTAGTTTAGAAAGTACAACAAAAGAAAGGGATAAAACAAGGAATCCGTATTTCCTCCTACTTTTCACTAGAAACAAACAAAATGATTAACAGTTGAGCTGACATATACAACCATTAAATTTATAGTTACAGTACACTTTTTACAAAGTTACATTCATATTTTGGGACTTCACTTTTATGAATATTCATGAGGCAAAATCGCTGTCATATTTCAGATTGGGCATTTCATCCGGAAAACTCCTGTAGATGAGAGGTTTGTTGGAATATGACTTTATGTAGTTGTTGTAAGATGGACTGAACAATATACTCCATAATGTTTAGCTGTTGTAAAATGCTTCGACATTTTCGTCTTTCCATTTCCTGTGTTTTTGTATAATGTTTAGTTGTAACTGTAAACGAATTAAAATCAAACTTTTGCCCATGCATACATCATGATGCGTGTATCAGAGAAAATTCAATATGAAGGATCTCGCATCGGTCTGGACGAGTAGCTATTGGCAGTAACGGTGTGTTTTTCTTCATAATTATGGGAGGGGAAAGGGGGGGGGGGCTTTGATAAACTACGAAGTTTGCGAAAGATTAAATGACCTTGCTGTATATTTTAAATTCTCTAAAATGTTAGCCACCACAGACAACGTAACCGCAAGAATTCATTATGAAGAAAAACACAACTCCACATGTTCCTAAATTCTCTAGAATGTTAGCCACCACAGACAGCGTAACCTTAATTCTCCTTAATGTTAGCCACCACAGACAACGTAACCTAAAATCTCTAGAATGTTAGCCACCACAGACAACGTAACCGCAAGAACTCATTATGTTGAAAACTTACGCTTTCTGCACGGTCAAGTAAGGGTCTATTTGTATTTTCTTCATGGAAGTATACACTTTCTTTAAATATATATTTGCGTTAAAGTTCATTTTATGGCTCGTATATAGTATATCGTCTAGATAGTCCAGACTCTAGATAAAAAAGATACAAATAATCACTGTATTTTACTGACAGTATATCAAATCGCCATACGTTTCCAACCAAGCATTTAACATTAATGCTGTTTTCTTGGTTGGGTTTTTCCCCCTATCTTTTTCGGTTTATATACTTCTCGTCAAATAACCGAAGATAAGATCAACAGACGAGAATCACAAAGGGTATATGGCTACACTTCTAGTTGTTCAACCCGTTAACAATTATAATTGACGAATAGATCTTGTCTCGAAAGGAAAACATTTGGTCAAGCCCCTTCTGACCACGCATGGCGCCGTCGTTTTAGATATATACAGTATAGATCTTCATGTGACATGGTTAGTTCGACTGAGAGGCTTGTTGTATAGGTTACAAACGAATGATTACACCCCTAGTAATAAGCCTCGCCACTGACCGTTCTCTGTACGATATATCTGCAGCTCTTGTCTTTTTTTCTTGCCTTCTCAGCTCAAGGGGACAGTTTAAACGTTGAATTGGTTTTAAGTCTAATTACCATCCTCTTTTACTTCTCTTAAGGTAACTCGAATGCCGTATTTTATTTAAATAACAAAGTTTAATGATTGCCGTAAGGGATGTCCACAGCGGTAGATTTAGTGAATTGCCGACGTTAAGAGCATTCCTGTCAGTTAACCTAAAGGTGCAGAAAAGTCGCCCTTTTTTCTTCTTCTTTTTTTTGATACTTTTCTGGGGAAAAGCAGAGAAGAATATACGACGTCTACAACAACGAATAGGGGGGGGGGGGGAATAGAAGTGGTGAAAAACAAGAAAAAGGCGATATCGAACCTTGGAATTATAAAACAAACAAACATGTAGCAAGGACGTCTTGAAGTTTGAGAATGACTTGTGTAATGTGTTCATTTGAGGCTCATTGATATGCAAGAGATAATTAATGTCTAGAAATCCGTTGTGGTAAAAACTGTAACACGATATCATACGAGGACCAATGGCTGTGGAGTGTACACCCCCCAACCCACACCTCCCCTCTTTTCAAACACACACAACTTAAAAGTCTATAATAATAGAACAACTCTGCGTGTGTACCTCACTTAAGACATTATTTATAGCCAAGTATAAGATTCACGATCACCATATCACGTCTAATTTTTCTTTCCTTTCTATATTTGCCCTGGAAATAGTACATGAGTAAATCAATTGGAATATGCGAATAGACAATTTAACTTACATTAATAATTATTAAAGCACATGGATAAACAATTTAGTACATGGATAATCAAATCAATACACTATAGTAATCAATTAAGTACATGAGTAATCAAAGTAATACTTGCTTAATCAATGTAGAACTACATGAGTAATGAATAGCACATGTCGGAAAATTGAAGCATTCTCGAGGAAAGTTTCTAAAACATTGTGATGTATACTTAATGAAATGCTCTGAAACACCGAACGTGGTTTTACTACATCTTATGTGAATTTTCATGAATTTCTTATTATAGTTTCCTATCTCATTATTACCCCCCCCCCCCCCCCCCCCATTTCGAAAGGCCGAAGTTCTACATTGGCTACATTAACATTGGCTTCTGTCTGACTCGATCCCCATCTCCTACCCAGAAAAAAAAATGGTTTGATAGAGACCATCGCCACCAACTAAGGGTTGGGTCGTTAAGAGCATATAAGAAATGTAATCAGTAAATCATTGGATCGAATTCCGCTTCAGCCAAAAATGTAATTTTATCTTAATCTTTTTTTTCCTTCTTATCCTCATTTCAAATTTGTTGATAACTTTCTCGTCGGTCTTTCGTTTGCTTGGTTACGTTTTTTTTAGTAGAAAAAGGTTTCCCTCCAGCTGTTACATCATCTACTGAAGTAGAAGATATTCAAACTTCAGAATTCTGTGATGATTATTACTTAAAAATATACTTTACCCCCGGAATCGCGGTAAATGTTTCCTTTTAAATAAAATCTACTTAAGGTACCGCAATAATGTTCAGCCAAGCGCACTGAGCTGCTGATATACTGCTTATTTCATGCATGCCGTTAGCGAGGCAAAACTTTTGAATTGTAATGACATTTTTTTCTTCTTTTTTTTCTTTTTCATTTTCACCTTTTTTTAACATTAGCTTATTATAATTGAGAAAGCAAGTTTACCCTTAGGAATAAAGTTCTAGATTATTGTTGCAAAGGAAAATACAGAAAATAGCTCAATTTTGGGTTCTCAGCAGTGGGTACAAATTTAATGTACCATTTATTTTTATCGTTTCTTTTTTTTTTTTTGTCGAGAAAGTTACCATTAACCTGTTTGTTTACTTGGTCATGTACCAGACGTTAAAATAAAAGAAAGCGTTGAACTGGAGCAAGCAACCAGATCTCTGGGTTAACCCTCCAGCCAAAGTTGATAATGTTATCTATTACCTAAGAAACACATTACGATCTATTCGTTAAAAGGATCCTGTAGCACTAAAAATAGCAATTTAGCGTTGGAGTTGCCAAAATCTGACGGTAACCTTGTTGAACCAAAACTTATCCTGGGAAGAGATAAGCTCAATAATGTTATTATTATCGAAATAATTGTTCTATATCAAGAAAAGGGCGACATATTTATCGCCAGTTTGGAACACCCATTCAAATTTAATGAAAGTATTATTATGTTTCAGACATTTGTGTTGTGTCTGATGAATTGACCTAATATTAGTCTCTTTAATTAATGAACCTCAGCTGTTAAAAGGGTCTTTTCTCAAAATAAAACAAAAATAAACAAAACCGATAGAGCTATAGGACTATACCCTATAGAAATACAAGCTAGACTGATAACATACAGTGTTTTCAATGTTGGAAAACATGTAAATGTTGTGACTACAGTTATAGTTTAAAAACGCGGAGTGTTAGGTGATTGGTATCAAAGATCTCTTAGAAGATGTGTGAATAGTACAAAGTGTTATCTACTCAGAATAAAGCAAAATTACAACCAAACGTTTGAAATGTTTGGACACTGTTGGAATGCAGATGCGTGCAACCAAATTTATTTCTGTATGTTGTGTTCATTCTTTTATAACATTCGTATCCATATTGACAAGCCATTGAATATTCAAATATAGGATAACTTTCACTTTTAAATAAGTGAATTAACACGTTAAGCAGTCACGATAAAAGAATTAACTCGTTAAACCGCAAAATTGAACCCGGTTCGCCATCGCCATCGGAGGTGTGGGGTTGAGATCGTAGTTTTTGGACCTTTTGTTGTACTGCCTTGATTTTCCAGGGGGAGGGAGAGCCCAGTTAGGATACCCACCGCCCCCCCCCCCACCCCAACTACCTGGAAACCCATGATGTTGAATCAAAGCAAAGAAACATGCTTCCACTCAATTACCTGTATCTGGTTGTGCATTTTACCAAAAGATTTTGACAAAATTTCAACGCAGCTTAAAAAGATAACCGATATAGCCTATAAAGCACAGAATTCATGTTGATTATGTTAGTTTAGATTAGTATAGAGAACCAAGGATCAGGAAGCCTTACAGTAGCTTATTGGAGACCATGTAAACACCGTTGTACCTGTATAACACTTCGACCTGTGAATGTTTGAAAATTGACCCAGTATAATAAACATATGATATTCATGAATGAAAGTAGCTGGACTTTAGTAGTCTAGACATTAGTCTATTCGGTCAGTTCGTCAGATGCAACATAATCCTGATGGATACTCTAGCATGAGAGGTGTATGGCCTCCGATTACTCTGTTGAAAATGTACAACAAAGTTGTCCACGACACGTCATGATATCATCTAAGAACACTCTGCTGTTTATATGAAGTTTAAACGTACATATGTCTCTTGGTTGTATGCATTAGTACTAACGATAGATAAACATCAGTAACTATAAATAAAATGCACCTTGTCAAGTTTCACAAGCGACGATGACTACGACGACGACAAAAATTTCGAATTTTAATAATTGAAAATGCTAATGAATTCGATGTCGGATGATCCCTTGTTGAACGACTCTCAAAATAATAGCAAAATATTTTACAAAGTAAGCCTTTTTTTTTACATTATTATTATTATTATTAAATATTTTTTGTCACGTTTTACATTTTTGATAGTAATGGGACCGCTTTGCCCTTTCGTTTTTTGTAGTTTTCATAAACTGTCTTCACTTTACATACAGCTGACTGTCTGCCGACTGCGTAACACGATACGATCTTAAAGGGCTTTACCAACGTAGAGCTATATAATGAAATGATAATGGGATTAAATAAAAACAAAAGTTCTGAAATATGAGTCAGGAACATACTCTATATGCATCCTGGGAAAAGTTTCATTCAATTCCTAGAATATATTTAACATTTTTAAATTTAACAATTTACGCTTTTATCCCCCTAAATGTTTATGCATCTCCATTTGAATACACTACTTGGGATTAATTGGGATAACAAAGGTGGAACTCTATCTAGTCAAAGTTCAAATCATTTAGGTGCAAAATCATACTATATGACGTCACACCTGTTTGCTACAAGTTCACATAAGGGATACAAACAGTGACGATATCCGCTATCAATGTCGTGTGGATATGTGAATTTGTAGAAATACAAATTTCAACAGGATGCATATAGAAAATATATGTTACTCCTTTTATTAGTCAAGAATAATTTTTACCTTGTCAAGAATAATGTTTACAATGGAATAGCCCTTTAAAGCTACATATTGTGTTTGCCTGATGTGACCTTGTGATGTGATGTCCGCGATATGTTGCATTCGCACATAACTGTCAACCCATCAATTTAAAGAATGTGGTTACAATTCTTTAGCTGTTTCTCTCCACCGAGTTTTGAGCCGTCCAAAGCAGAAAATTGTCTGGTCTACCACGTATTTTAATGTAATGCTCTCATCCCTGTATGGGGGGGGGGGGGGGGGGGGGAGGGCTATATTTTGTCTTCAATCGACGACTCTTGCAAATGTTGAACTGAAATGAAATGAGCTGAACTGAAATGTTGGATTGATGTGACTCGAGTGACATAATAACATGAGGTGGACTTAACCATTTTTTAGGTGGGGATCAAAATGTAAATGTGTGCGTATGTCCTCCTAATCCGTTAGGCCGATTGACGTCCAAGTTGGTGGCTGTGTTCATAGGCATAAGATGTAGTACATCCGTCACTGGTGACGTCATAGGGTCAAAGGCCAGAATCAAATAACGCAAAAATTCTTCTGGTCATTTTGTTTTATGCGTTCACGAAAATAACAAAATGGCCGAAACCATCAAACCCATGTAGGATATCAGACTACAGATTTGCAGCGCAGTAATTATTGTAAAACGCCAAATGTTTCCTGATAAAATGAAGTCAAAGGTCAAATTTGGGTAAACTTTTGCAAGTGGGAAAATTACCAAACAAAAGTGTGGTTTACTTGTTTAAAGCTTTATCAAATACATTCCTACATGTAGTTGATTGCATAAACAAATATTTAAATATAATAAAAACAAAATGTTCCTTTGGCTTCATGACAAAATAGCTGACACTGTCATAGCCAGAAGGTAGTAATGGCTGTTTGCATGAATTATTTGAATGAATGTTTGGTACGTATTAACATAGCAATGTTACAGGTAATGGGTTCAGTGAAAAAATGAAGGCTCATGTACTTCAAACTTGGTTAGTCAGAGTGATGACCCCATAGTGTTCATATACCCATATTTGGGGATAAGATCTGTAACTGAATGGATTACCTGCTAGTTTCATTTACAAGATTGAGAAATTGATACATAATCCCATCGTCCTTTGCGAGGTTATATTAGAAATGAATAACTGAGTAAATTGTGTTCAGAACAGACTTGCACTACGAGCACAACACGATGAGTACCCGAGTACAAGTAAAATTCCCTTTGTTGTGAGTGCGAGTACAAACCGACGAGGGCGAGTACGAGTACAGGTGACTATGCTGGAATGCGAGCATGAGTACACACTAACTACACAGCTGGTTCAGATGCACCTGGTTCGGGTACACCAGGAGTACTAAATCTTACACTGCTAAACATTTCAAACATGTCCCGAGTACGAGTACAAATCGACTAGGGCGAGTACGTGTACATGTTACTTTGCTGGCATGCTCGCATGAGTAAAAACTCACTGTAAGTCTAGTTCAGATGCACCTGGTTCGGGTACCACCTGAGTACTCAATCTTGCATTGCTAAACATTTCAAACATGTCTCGAGTAGAACCGACGAGGATGTGTACGGGTACAGGTGACCTTGCACGAATGCGAGCATGAGTACACACTCTCACTACATGTCATGTTAAGGTACACTTGTGTTCCGTCAATGATACAGCCAGATCGGTGGCAAATCAATGCAAACACAGCAACCAAAAGAGTTTATATTTGTCTCTTACAAGTTTTATTTCTTTCTGTTTTTTCGATAGATTTCACAAAATATGACCCAACAGCTCTCCGAGTGTAACATTACTCTGGCTGTCAAAGACAGTTTCGAAAGTGGCACACCTAAGTCAGCAATCGACTTGTTGAAGGTAAAATCATCCAGTATTGTTCATATATTTATTATATTATTATTGTTATTATTATTGTTATTATAAGTATTACTATTGTTGTTGTTGTTGTTGTTATTGTTATTATTATTATTAAGTTCGATAAAGTTAGAGGTATAACGGATAAAAGCAAAATCAAACATAATCGGTGTGAAAACAACGTGGGGTTTTATTGACGGAAAGAAAAGGGGAAAAAAGAGTTCGAAAATTGTAGGTCAGGGGTGGGGAGTTATATAACAACAACAAAAATTATATAATTATAATACCATTTAGTTTACTATGTTTCTTTTTCACGCTTGTTCATTTGTCGTTGTTTTTTATGTACGTTTTGAAAAATATTTCATGTTGCATCATCGAAAAATAATTCTTAAATGAAATCCATTTTTTTTTTGGTCATTCGCAGGAAAGGGATGCTCGAATCATTATTGGTAATTTTTACGAATACGATGCTGTTTCGGTTTTCTGTGAGGTAAGTTTCCCTTTAAGATTCCATTCTCATATTGATATCAAAATTTGCAACGAATTTTTCCCCCCTTTTTAATCTGTTTTGATGATTTTTTCATATCTGTTTCTGAGGAGTTTTGTTTTTATCGCAGGCATCTCTATTTATGAAGGTAACAGTGCCCGTTGGCGGATTCAGAATTTCTCTTAAGAGGGGGACCGGAAGACATCAACGATTTTCGTGGATACTATAAACTCAATGTTCCTCGATGGGAGTCAATATGTTCCAGAAAAGGGTGGGAGAAGGGGGGGGGGGTCATAGCTCCGGCCTTCTACCTGGACTCTCCCCTGATGATGGTTGCCTTTCACTCTCCCTTCAAGCAGCAATTACCGTCACTGGAAATTACTAAGGAAAGAAAGAATCATAGATAAATGATGGGGGGAAAACCCCTTTAAAACGAGCGGGAAATAGAAGAGAACAGAATCAAAATTTGATAAATTCTGACGTCATCAAACATCAAAGCAGACGATAACAAGATACAACTGGTTTAAGCAACACCCTTCTTTGTCTCTTATTCTTTTATTGTTGTTGTTATTGTTGTTGTTATTGTTGTTTTCTTTTCAGGCTTTCAAAGTGGACCTTTACGGCCCTGGTATCGTCTGGCTCCTCTACGGACATTTTGAACCCAATTGGTGGAATCCAATCAATTTAGGCATTTTCAACTGTACCACTGAAGACATGCTAAAGGCGATTGACGGACACTTCACGATCAAATTTGACGTTATCGGTGAACAAAACTTAAAGACCATTGGAGGCATTGTGAGTATTGTGTAAGGCTAGGTTTTACAGTAACCTTATAGATTATCACCTTGGACCCTTCTTCCAGCTCCTTCTACCAGTATACAAATACCTTCCTTGGCTCTTTCCAAAACCTCTTTAAAGATCTTTCGCTTCATGTATTGCGTCAGTAGTTTGTTCCAAAGCTACACACCCTCCAGAGAATTTCAAATAACACATTTACCTGCCCTCCACCCTTTAAATACATCGTTTCCACCATTGCTTCAGGAGCGACGCTACAAGGAAGGAAGGAAGTTAGATAGGGAAACATTGCCGAGAGAATGATTCCTTGACCTTTATGGTTTGCTCTTAGTTCATCCATAACAATTCAAATGTTGAGAATAGAGGGTGATGAATAGTTACTCTAGTTTACTAGATTATGAAGGTACACCCCCGCCCTCACCCCTCACCTTCTACAACGTATTCTTTGCTTAAACAACTCTTGCTTGTGGTGGCTCGCCATTCTTGTTAGAATTAATTGTATTGTAAATTTCAATTTCTCCTTTGTAAGGTGAAGGGGTATATTGCAACACCTTGCAACAGAAACATGCATTGGCAGAGGTATCATGTAAAGTATAGCTCCCACTTCCCCCCCCCCCCCACCCCCCCCCCCCTCCCCCCCCCCCCGAACACACCCACCCGTCCCACCCCCATACCCTCAGGCTGACACTGAATATCAGTGACCTTATGCGGGTGAAATGGAAATAAATAGTTCAATATTTCAATTAGTTTTCAATTTCAATTTATCAACACCCACAATTGAAGAGGAATTATGTATATAGGAACATGTGAGTTGATAACCACCATTTTACTAGTGAATGCATCCCAGCAACTAAGTTATCACTCATCACCTTATAACAACACTAAATAGCAACACTCTTTAGACTTTTATGTATCCATGATCCGGATATGCTGTCTCCTATTAAACTCTGTTTCTTATTTTAAGGATTGAGAGGGGCAGATCCAGGGGTTACAAAAAGAAACTTTAAAGTGACATATAAGGGATCCCCGGGGGGCCTCCGTATCGTCTAAAACCTGTCTTAACATAAGTAATCGTTGTCAGAAGGTGTTTATGTATAAACGGGTTTAACTCCGTACACAGAATGTTTTTTTAAGTTAATGATTAACTTACAATGATTTCATTATTTCAATCACACAGACACCAGATGACTACAGTGACTATATACAGAATTTGACCGGAGTGGACCTGCGAGTAACAACGAAGCCAGCACCTTACGCCTACGACGCCGTATGGGCCGGAGCCCTGGCTATCAATTCGTCATATTCTCAGCTTGGTAGAGAGGGTCTGCTGAACTTTTCCAATCCAACATTCTACCAGTCTGACGTCCTCATGTCTAATTTAAATTCCACTCAGTTCGA
>KN882940.1:6380-18553 GCA_000934455.1 Apostichopus parvimensis
GTCCGTTCAGCTTTAATGAAAAGGCGGAGTAAATCAACCATTTGCATGTACTGTATCCAAAGTGATCCTGTGCGAAGATTAGATAAAGAAAGTTTCTTCCTTTCAAGTTCTTCATTTCAGTACTTTCAGTTCTTTCCAGTACAGGGGTTGATCAAAAGTAAGAATAACCTTTGTGTTGTGTCGTCTTGCGTCATTACATACAAACGTCAAAATCGAATATATGTATGAGTTATCACTGGGAATCATGTCTATCATTTGGAGAAAGAAGACAGACGATTCCCATGGGTGTTCCCCCTGTTGCATCATCTGCATCATACCTGACCATACTGGAAGTGATGATTTGATTGGGCGCATTATCTTCCATAACAAATCCAGCTGCCACGTTGGATCATCGCAGTGAAGATCTCTGATTTCTCTGAAACTCAGTTCCGGCAATTTACTCTGTTTTCGCGTATAATAAGATATGTTGATCGTCCCCATGGTAGTGAGTTCTTTGGTAGTTACCAATAACCTTTCTACAGCTCGTTCGTTTATGATGCCTGGGGTGATTCCTGCAATGATACCCATACCATGAAAAGAACCGTGTCCACCAAGAGTCCTTACATTATGCTCCACGTTGTCAGCGACGTATTGTACAAAATGGTCTGCAGCAATCAGTGGCATATGGGTTCCTTGGCATGCCGCTGCGCTCGATTCATACCTTTGAACTTCAGAATACGAAAAAGAGAATCCCAGTTTATTCGAAGTATCTATTAGGAACCGAGATCCAAAGTGGTGATGCATTTGTATTCCTAATGCAATTTGTAGAGGAGCCATCAAAACCCTGGGTCGTACAGCTTGGATATGGGCGTGTGCAATTGAAGATACTTTCACATCATTATGTTTTCCAACCATAATAGTGTTTAAGAGTAGTTTCAAACTGTCAGGAATAAACTTTAGATTTTGCTCAGTAGACGACACTTGATGAGGATGGATATCTCAAATGCGATGCTTCCATTTGCGTTATATCATTTTTTATAAGCTTTGCAGCAGCCTGAACTCTCATGTATACAGTACTCATGTATACAGTCTCATGTATACATCTGCAGCATGTAAATCGCCCACAAGTGCTAATCTGGCTTTCACCTGTTTAGCCCATTTGTCGTCCAGGCCGCGGTCGTCACATGCCGACTCAATTTTCCTCTGAAATTCGAAAGTTTTGACGGGATAGGCCTGATGACCTTTCTTTCCTTTCACTTGAGCATTTTGTCTACAGAAAAGCAATGTTGACCAAACAATAACTGTTCAGTTTGTGAACGTAATTTACGCTTTAAACCACATCCTACTCTTGGTTTCTAATCCCTAACAATGGATCGTTTATTGCAATATCGTTTACGGCATTTTTGGTGAACCCTCTGTCCAACAGAAATGGAAAGTTCATCATCACATTCTTGACTTGCGTCTATAATACCTTGAACACCCTTCTCTCGTAATATCACGTCAGGGTCGAGGTCAGTTGCAAAGGAAAGTTGACAAATGACGCACTCGTCCATCTAATAAAGAAAATAAAAAATAAAAAGACAATTTGTATAATTAAGCTATATGTGCGGGTTTACTTTACTTAGTTCACTAGGTTACTGACAGAGCATGAAGGTAGGATTACAGCCTAATGACATCCCACATCCCAGGAAAGAGTAAATAATGAAAAGCATACGACGACACAGTCACTTTTGTTAATCTTAAGTGACATTTTCAAAAGCATGCAAATTATGTTGCAAAGTTTACATGGACTATAAAACGATGAAAATGCGGTTATTTTCTAAATCATCAAAGCGAATAATGGTTTGATTAATAGTAATGTATGAAAAAATGAAACTTAATGTTGAAAAATAAAGACAATTCATGATTTCTGCATTTTCAAGCAATTAGTACGTAATTGCTAATGGCACGTAAGGGCATCCGTAGCTACACAATTTTCGAACTTTCGGCATAAGCAATTATTGACGTTGGGTTTAAGTGCAACCCTGACTATATCTATTTTAATCGCTCTTTTTGTTATTTGAAAGTCTCATGTACAGTAACGTTTTACAGCTGTTAAAAAGAATGCAGTTAGATTAAATGAATTATATTACGTCTATACTAAACCGTTCATTTCGCTTAACATAACATTAGGCCTAGCGTTAGGCTATAGGGCTGGCCTACTTTCGCATTTCGTGCGAAACTAGCCCGACTGCATTTGTAAGTGGTAGTTGAGAGTTAATTTTCTTTCTTTTTTTACCTTTTGGTCAATTAAAATATACACCCTGAAAGTTTCTATTTGCGTGGAGATAGAATTTAGATTAGGTCTAAGTCTAAATTTAAGTAGGCCAAGGTCTCCAATGTCGGGACTAGGCTACATCAGTACACGTATTTCGTGGCTTACACCTGTTTAGCGAAGCTATCCTTTCGAGTATTTTCTTCCTTTTTGTGCTGTATTCACAGCAGAATGGCTATTTAATATAACAAAGTGTACATCGATTCCTTACCTGAAACATTCCACGCAGATAACCGATAGCAAAGACTCAAAAACGTTACATCCTTGCTCATGTTAAAGGTTTCCGTGACCGAGCGTTCGAGTGTAAGCAGTAGACTATTGCAACGGCAACGGCTATAAAATTTGCTACCGTCGCTGATAAGAAGCATGAGTAAATTCGTCACAACAGTCTTCTTTTTTTGCAAAAATTTCGGTATTTGGCAAATGTCGATTTTTGTCGATTTTTTCGTATGTTACTAAGACGAATTTATTCGATCAATTTGCGTTGAAATAACTTCTGTTGCAATTTGCTTCAAGTAAAATCATCAATTGACTGAACTAGAAGGAAACAATTGAAAAAAAACCCCGTACATATAAGACTAAACATTTTGGTAACCGCGAAGTGAAAGTTTCAATGGTGATGACGTAACTTTTCCGACAAATCATGAGCGACTATTTACACATAATTTCAAACCTGTTTGGGGAAAAATATCGCGATCCGGCAGGGTATCGCGCCCGAAACCTCCCGATTGCTAAGCCTCATTGCTGCAAATTCCACCGCCTCTATCCACTCGGCAACAGCACCGGTATAACTTATATGGGGTATATGCTAACTACATAAAGAAATGAACGATCGTCTGTGTACCATATGTATCTAATCAATACACATCACCTGAGCAAAAGGCCGAGTCGACTATCAAAGAGATACTATATGAGAAATGTCGCCCCAGGATAGATTTATCTGATCCAATCGCAGTCTCACTCCCCTAACATTGAGGCAGTGACTTTGTGATCATGATGACATTACGTCAAATGTGCAACACTTTTCATATCAGCAACAGATTATCAAAAACTAGCATAGTATAGTATGTATGCATGATCGGGAGGTCCGGGCTCGAATCCCGGTGGAGGCTGGAATTTCTTTCACTGTTCTAGATTTTCCAACCCACTACGATTCCACCGTCCGTCCGTCCGTCCGTCATTTCTCGGTGTTGATACAACACTGCTCATCAGATCAGAAGCAACTTTTTTATATCACTGATCAACTTCTACATCGAAAAATGACCTCACCACTTCCAACCTGTGATTCTGCCAAGGAACTTGCCAGTAAATTCTCACATTGTTTCACTGAAAAGATCCAGATTATTTTTGACACCTTTCCATCTGTCATTCATGCAGCGGTTAATTCTTTGAACTCCAAATTGGAATTTTTTTATCCAACAGCCACAGAGGAAATTCGCAAGATTATTATTAAATCGCCATCCAAGAGTTGTGATCTTGACCCAATACTCCAACGACCTTTTTGAAAGATTGTTCGGACACGATTATTCCTGTTTTAACTCATATTATCAATCAGTCACTGACTACCGGAAAATTTCCTTCAACTCTGAAAGCTGCGGTTATTCGTTCTTTCTCTTTTGAAAAAAATCTAATCTTAATACTGACATTTTGAAAAATTATAGACCGGTGTCTAACCTTTCTTTTATTTCAAAATTGTTGCAACGTGTCGTACTTGCTAGAGTAACGCCAAATCTTCATACTCATCATATTCTCTATCGTCACCAGTCTGCATACCGTGCTAATCACAGCATCGGAACAGCGCTCCTTCGTGTGGAAAATGATATTCTACAAGCAATGTATGATGGAAAATTTGTAGCACTGGTACTAATGGATCTTTCAGCAGCGTTCGATACAGTTGATCACAGTATATTACTTGCCAGACTTCGACCTCTTTGTTTTGATAAGACAGTTTGGCAATGGTTTCAATCATATCTCACAGACAGATCACAATATGTTAAAATTAATTAGCATTGCTCAGCTCCTACCAAGGTGGAATTTGGTGTATCCCAGGGATCTGTCCTTAATTGGACCGTTGCTGTTTGCCTTATACACTGGCCCACTTGGACAAATTATTCAGAACTACGATCTACAACATCATTTCTATGCAGAAGACTCACAAATTTACATTCCGTTCAATCCAAATCAAGTTGAGGCCACTTATACACTGCGTCGCCTAGCATCATGCATTGATGACATTAGACTTTGGATGATGCAAAATTTCTTGAAACTAAACCATGACAAATCTGAATTCATTGTTTTTGGATTAAAACAGCAGTGTGCAAAGGTAAAAATTCCTCACCTTCGCATTTGTACCACAAACATAACTACATCAACAAAAGTGCGGAATCTGGGTACCATATTTGATGCCAACATGTCATTAAATGGTCACATTACCATAATATCTCGAAATGCTGCATTTAATCTTCTCAACCTTGGTCTTATTTGGAAATACCTTACACAGAATGCTACAGAACAACTAGTGCATGCATACGTCACATCACGCTTTGACATGGGAAATTCTCTCCTTTACGGTCTACCGGAAATACAAATCAACCGTCTTTCACGACTACAGAACATTACTGCACGAATTGTCACCCGTTCCAAGCCAAGGGAATATGTCACACATATTCTGAGAGGATTACACTGGCTGCCGATCAAAGACCGATTTATTTTTAAAATATTGATTTTCACATATCGCTATTTTGTTAAAACTTCGCCATTCTACTTGTCAGAACTTCCATATCACGCAAATCGCAGTTTCATGAGATCACACAATAAATTACTTCTGTGTGAAATCGCTCAAATCGATTATGGGGCAAAAGAGCTTTTGCTGCTACCCCTTCTCTGTGGAACAGCCTTCCAGAACATGTAAAACACAGTCCATCTCTTATGTCTTTTAAACGCTCTCTCAAGACTCATCTCCATTTTTGCTTGCATTGTTGTCTTGTACTACGTTTACTGCATGTTATTTGTTTCGCTGTCGCACTGTTCGTGTCACTGCGCCATGAGCGTTTTTTTTTTTTACGGATACCAACGCATTATAAATGTCCATTATAATTAGTATTATTTATGATTTAATAGTGGTGAGCTCTGTTTTTATTTTGTTTTCTCACTTACCGTATATACTACTATAAAAATACCAGTTGATATGACATCGAAAGTTGTAATTTTAATACAATTCCTCCGATTGAAATGAATAAAATAGGAATGCTTTATAACCCCAAAGCGACAGCAGCCGCGAAGATTTTAGGCCAATGTTTATCTCATTACTGTCTGTTCAAATATACCTGTATGCGTCAGATTTGGTTGTACAAATTAACTAATGCTAAGGTAAAACATAAGGTATTTAGTCGCTGCCATGTCAAAATGACAGCAATTACAGAAAGTTCATAATACTATTGAATATTAAATGTCAATATTTCTTAATCTTTAAATTTGCTTAAATATAAATGTGATATCTCGAATATTTAACGACATATTTTAACTTCATGTTTTGGTTACCCTTAAGCTTTCTTCATCATTAACAACAAAGGCTTACCGTAGTCATAGAAGCAAACCTCTGTGTGCTCTCGATTAGTGGAAACAGTTGAATATCGAACACATGATAAAGTTTCATTAGTTGTTGGAGGATGGAAACGAATCTAAGAGTGGATGTTAGAGATTTTATTCTTGGCTACTTTCTCGAAGACATCTTCGACGTTCCTTGGCTGAATTACTTCATTATTGACCAACCGCTGTAGAGCAGTGGCAGGTTTAACAACAATGATATAGCAGGACACGTCCAACGTCTCGTTCGTCTCGATACGGAAGTAATGTCCATCGGATAACGTAAAATTTCCAACTTGAATGTAAAACAGTCTTGGAGGGACTAAGTAAGAAATGAACATACACTAGGTTATTTGATATCTGAAGACGAAACCGAAGATTTCACGATAGGAGGACATAAACGTTACATGCATTGTTAAAAGGAAGGAAAAGGGTCCACATTTAAAGCGATAGGCCCGGGTTCGAATCCCGGATAAAGCAAGAAATTGTTGACTGTTCTGGATTTACCAACTCACTACAATTTCAATTGGCAAACGCATGATGCCTCTATTTTTCCGTTTTCGCGTGGATTAACTCGGTTTGTGCGATAACGTACGAAAAGAGTTCGCCATTGCCCCTAAAAAATGAAACTTTTTTACGAAAGATAAAGTATTCTCATGTTTAAATCACATTACAAGTAAGTCCAAAATATTATAATTTGTGCATGTATAGACACATAATTAGTAGAAGTCAACTAGATTGAACTTAGTCTACTACGTAGGTTGAAGAAATATAAAATTTACAAATAAGTAATTTTAAAATAACATGATAGTTTAAATTGATATTTAAATAGTACAATAATTATAGTTAAACTAAATAGTAATAAAAACAGATTGATAGTCGATGAAAGGGCCAACCAAATGGAATGCTGTAGATAATTTAGAAATATGAATGCATATAACATGAACTCACCATTTATTTCTACCTGATACTCCACAACTACGTGGCTTGTATTTTCCATACAAGAATAGTTCCCTTCGTTCGACAAAGAGACGTTCCTGATATGTAATGAATAATTCGATGGTATTAATTCACTATTTTTTGGATTGATTGGATATAAATTTGCGAATAAAGTGTAGTTATTGTGATGCCATCTTCGTGAACTATGCACTACATCCTCTCGAGTAGAACAATTCAGAATCAGGTCGTCGTGAAGATTAACAGTTTTTTTTTTGTCCAAGATTTATATCCCCAATGACGTGATAAATAACATCCAATATGACGAAAAATGTCCACCACTGAAATGAAAAGGCAATCATCTTGTCCTATCTTTTCTATGTACTGTGATAGATGACGTCACTTTTTCACGACAGGCAACATTTGCTTTTCTAATATCAGTGATATTGGTAATGTATGTCCATTCTTCTGTAAGGCACGAAGATAATCTGCCTGTAATCAATTGGCTGATGTCCGGGATTCGATTATTACCTCCACTAAAGTGTCCGTATTCTGATGGTTTGTTACAAATGTTTGTAGACGGAGAGTTATGATTTCTTTCGTTATCGAAATCTTACTTTTATCTTTCTACTTGAAGCTTTTAGTCTCTCAACACTTTAGAATGTTACTTACTCTAGGGGATATATTTTTCGTTTATGTGTGGGATATATTCACTGACTGTTCTACTGCGCAATAAAAGTGTAATTGAGAAAATCTGGGAATAAAAACAACCGATGTTCTAGATGGAAAGTTTAAACTACGATGTGTTACTCACAGAGCAATTACAATGGTAAACATAGAAGAGAAAATGAAAATCATATTGCTTAACTGGCAGTTGTATTGACATCTGAGAATAAAAGCAACTGATGTTCTAGATGGAAAGTGAAAACTACGACGGGTGACTCACAAAGCAATAGTAATCGCAAACATGGAGATAAAGTTAAAATAACATTGCCTACTTGGCAAATGTATTGACAATATGATAAGCACCATTAGTCGCGTGTGTTATTTTAAGTGTACGTTTACTTGTCACGATGACAATGCACTGAACAGATAATATCGGGGCAATATGTTTTGGTATGAGAAATTCAGTGGCTTGACTCTAATCAATCTGAAAAAAAGTCAAACAAATGCTGTAGTTTACGTCTTTGCTTGGTGCAACTGTGAACAATTATAGTATTAAAAGTGTCACTTTGAAAATCTAGTAATCAAATTCTTGAAAATACTCAATCGTTAATCTTTACTAATTGAACAGCAAAAAAGGTTCCATATACTCATAGCTGGTACGGTAATTACTATTCATGTCCTGTTACGAACATGAAGTAGTAATTACTGATGCACGGGTGTGGGTCATGAACAGTAGTTGTTGTACCAACAATTTAGTTCATTAATACGCGATTCTAAAAGGAAGTCGTATCTATTCGTTTTATGCTATTACTAAGTCAGGTATACATCCAAAATGACATTTCTTCGCTCTCGGCATGACGAATTGGCGTAATACAAAAGAGGTGTGAACTGGAATCAAGCGGTACCGAACCTCCTTTACTTCATCTCGTAGGAGTTCTAATCTTCATAGACTATTTGTACAGTCGCGCAGTTCTTTGTCTTACATGGGAACAAGTTAACAGCTTTACAGTTGTACAGTGCCACCTGTAACACATGTTACCGTGTTACGAACCCAAAGTAGTAATTAATGATGCACGGTTGAGGGACATGAACAGTAGTTGCTGTACCAGCCATGAGTATCGGCTTAATTAATAGGGAGATTTGAGGAAACGCATTTAACACTTTTAGTAATTGGAATTCCTAGTTTCGTATCCAAAAGAAACGTAAGAAAACCCAAGTTGGCATTCCAACCTTTCCCCGTTTTCATTGATCTCCACTTCAGGTTTTAACCTTACTGCAAAGATATTCGTCATGGTGTAATGTCATTCTTTAGTTAAATGTGTTGATTTGTCACACATTCGTCAGTATGCCGTGGACATTTGTCTCATGTATGTGCACTATCAGTTTATATTCCGAAACTTTTCCCTTTGTTTATTTAATGGAGGATCGAGATGTTTTGACAGGGTGGATTGAGTAAACGAGTAGGATATTAGTGGATGGAATGACGGTGTGGCTCGGAGAATATTGGAAAGGTGGGTGGGTTGAGGTAATAATACTACGAGCATGGGCAAGCTGAGTGAAGAAAAGTGCAGGAAAGAGTAGAAGTAGTGCCAAGGTGGGTGGATGGAGGGGAATGGTAGGGTGGGATAGGGCTTTATTAAGATTATATTTTCTCTGTTTTTCGGTGTTCACTTTCTAGAAGAGGAGAGTGCATTGGCGGAATGCACAAAGTTTGTTAATAAACATGATTTTGTTTGGGGGAACAAATTAGACGAACTCCTGAAAAGTGGAGGTAAATTATTTGCGTGGACAGTTTACCTCATAAAGAGCAATCACCTCAATGTTCTTTTCATTCTTTTAAAGAATATTTCATTACTTACTTTCAACACCACATCAATTTTAAATTCATAACTACCAAAGGATACTGCATTCAATACAACAGGGACGGAGGACTGGTGTACAGTAGATCGATTTTGAGACCGATTACTTTTATTTTAAGACCAACTGCAGAGAAGGGCCGAGCAATGTTTTAAAACTTTAAACCAACAAAAATCAAACTAAATTTTACCCTATGGAAGATCATATCTCCATGACCCGTACGTCCCGGCAGCGTTTCGGTTACTCTTGTTATTTCGTAGCGAGTTTAAAGCAAGAAAATAATGTCAGAGGGAGCAGTAATGTTTCTTAGGAATGCATTCTAAGCCATCGTGGGTGTCCTGAGGACTTCGGATGTTAAGATGTTTAATTAAGTACAACGGTCCTGGGGGCGATGAAGTGTGACATTCGCCTTCAAGTTGAAGGCGATTTTCGCCGTTTATCTGAGGCGGCTTTTTTTGGACGCTGGTGTGCTGGAGAGGGGTGCTTCGTTTCGCTGCGTGCTGGTCGTCCTTTTGTGGGTTTTTTGATTGTTTCAGTGGGTTGTTGGGGGTTTGTCTCTGCGGGTCGGTGGGCGTATTTCACTTTTGCCTCGCTTTACTTGAGTTTTCTTTGATAGAATGAGATGGTTGTGTAGTGCCGTTTGGCCGTGACGTTCTGGATCCCGCAGGGCGGGTCACGTAAAAAGCAGAAAGTTGATCATGACATACATACATACATGAATGACATACATACATATCATTATATATGATATGATATGATTAAACTGTCCTTGTAGATTGACAATGATTTCTAAACATTAATTACTTTAAAGGTTGGTTGTCATATCAATATTTCTTAATGTTACACGAGATCTTGTAATAGCTACACTTTGCTTGACATTTAATAGCTGTAATTCTGTACTTCTATCAAATGAATGGATATACTCTGACATTGATTTAATTATTTAGTCGAACAATGATGGTCTAAATATTCAATATCTCACGTGACTTTATCTGTCTGCCTGATTTGTCTTGTGCGTGCCCAGATATTATCTGCGTGTCTTGTGTCTGCTTAAAACTGCCATGTGTTTTATCTGAGTTGTGATGTCGTGGTGTTTTATCTATTGGTTTATGTTGTTGGTATTGTTAATTAAATTGTACTTGATTTCTTGATGTGACTTCGATTTCTTCGTAAGGTTTTACATTCAGCTGTTTTAATATTACGTGTAAAATCTCATCAGAGTAATCTTGCTAAGTAAGTATATAAAGACAGCGAGTCAATTTAAATAAAGTAAACAGTAACCTTTATTGGGTCCTCTTTTTGGTTGTTCCGTAAGCACTATGATGGCGCTCTCCCTCTTTACATTAAGACACTTTCAGACACATCAAGTGAGATGTCTTATGATGCTGTTTGGGACCTGCCTGGTGTGAGCTTAGTTCGTATCTTACACTCTTGACATGCTGGTTGGCATCGTTTCTTACCAGGCTAGTCTTGTATATATCGGCGTTCTGTCCAGGTATGAGGTGTGTTTTTAAATTCATTTTTTTATCGACAACTCCTGAAGTAAAGATACTTCCGGGGAATCCCACCACCCTCCAGTCAGTTACCCCTCCCTCTGGCTTTCTCTAGTTTTTTAAATTTTGTCTACGTTTCAATCTGATAAATTATGTGCTCCTTAACTTTACTCCTTCTCTGTTCTCCATATCAGTCTGCTTCTTATTCTTGCTAACCTGCAGGAAGTCGATCAGGCTTCCCCCTCCCCTCTCCCTATCACCATAGTGAGGGTTGTTTTGGTGTGAAATGTTAAGCCGAAAGGCAGTCTTTGATGGAATAATCGGCTGTAAAGTTCTGTACTTATTTGTTCCTTTGGTTGATGTTTGTTATTAGTGTAGGGAGAGTAGAACGAATCTTCCTGTTAAAGAGTAGTTCTGCTGGAGATGATACGTCCGAGTCTACTGGTGTTGCTTCTAAAGGATAAATGCTGACTTTTCCGCGATCAATTCGATTGTGGCTAGGAAGGGTTGGAAGAAATGTGTTCGAATTCCCACAACGTTGCAAAAGTTCTGAACAGTTGCCAGTTGTAGTGACTTCCACTGTCCCTGATAACTTTGTCTGGTATGCCATGATCTGAGGTCTGAGGTCATGCTTGCCAGGGTCATATTGGTATTTCGCGTGGTTGAAGTGGCTCTTGAGGCTGGGATCGGCATATAGGGCATGACTACATGCCTGCTCCAATGTCTTTGCTCATGTTGTGCCAAGACGATGCTGGTGTTAGCACGAAACTGGCATTCTGGATTCTCATGACGCCCGAATATGGCACTCTCGTATACTTTCGTTTATGGATCGTGATAGCCCGTATCTGGTATTTAGTGATTCCCATGTATCCATGTGTGTACTTCATGGATTTTCTGCATATTTCCTTCCTGGGCTGGCTTTGGAATTACGACTTAACTAAATTTGATGATGATGATAATGATGTATTCCACGGAAACTTCTTCCCTTTAGGTCCAATATTTTCTGATGTATCTTAGGTCAAACATTAATGATAATTTTCTTTGGGATTACTAGTTCTTGATCGTAATTAGTTTGGTTTCAAAGTTAATCCATATTGCATGGTTCCTTGATGGGATTTAGTACAGCTTGCCCACTTTGGTTACGATTTTTTACTACACTTTCTCAATGATTGGAATTTGAACAAGAATTAGTAGTGCCCTCTGCAGGGCGCGATATTTCTTTTCGTAGAACAGCGAGGGGAATGTCATGAATTATTCATACATTTTAATCAAGATTCAGATTACTTGTTTCTCAGCACGAAAAGCAATAGTGAACAACTAAACGTTTATGTGGGCTACTTCTT
>KN882940.1:19033-49505 GCA_000934455.1 Apostichopus parvimensis
CCCCACTCAAAAGTACTTTCCTACGCCACTGCTGGAAAGTACACAAAGAAAAGCGAAGTGGACATGATGCGAATTCCCAATGGTTTTGGTGTAAGTGATTGATAGGGGAGGGGTGTAAAGTTGCATTAGTTAGCCCACTAACTTGTAATTGTGACGATTACCAGCACTCTCTGTTGTGGTAAGTTATATGTGATCCTCTTTCGCCCGCGAGTCAGTGGTTAATGAATAAATGTTTCACTAAGGCTAGCTGTGGGACCTTCTGCCGTGATCTGAGTCATCTAAAGATTCTGTTGCCCATGCATATAAGGGATTTGATATACTGGATTTGACTGCTCGTCTAAAAGCGATCGACAAAGGCAGCTAAACTCAAGCAAGTAAAAACCATTTCAGAAATATAAAAGAACATAGAAAAGACAGAGACATATACACATGATATTTCTTGGTATCTTATTGTATCTATATTGCATGGAAAAGGAGAAACCAGAAGTGCAATACTTATTAAATTGAATACTCTACGCTCTCTCGATCACTCTCAGGAGAAGACTATATACACATCAAGAAAATATACTCTGGCAACAACAAAATGAGATCAATGGGAAAGATACTATCAGAAAATTTGTTGATAAATTCTTAATGAATTCTTTCCAGTTCAGTTAATGATAGATCTACAAGAACACCAAGAAACTTCGTCATAAACCTTTCTATATATTAATGTAATAGGGAAATCAAACACTGAGGTTTCTTAATATAATATTAATACAAAAAATAGGAATTTAATGCTTTACCGCTGGCCAGGGACGCCTCAAATAAAACTGAAAAGTAAATAACAAAACATAAGGCCGTACAAATGAGAGTGCTGAGTATGTTTCGAGGACCTGTTTCCCTCCTAGTGGTGATTGTTGGTTCTGGCTGGGGGTTCTGTCTTCGCACAGAATAGTGTAAAGTAAATGTTCCTATCCGGTGAAAAGAAATAATTAAATAGTTTCGTGACAGTTCCTTCATGTGAAATCACAGATAAAACACATCTGGCTCCCTCCAAATGTTACGATGAACAGCTGGCACTTACATAAAATATTGATCATTTTGCATATTTAGTAGCAAGTGAACTTGTTGCCAGGGCTGGTGACTAATTAAACTTACACTAAAAGAAACAATGGAAAGCTTGTTTTAGTACCAGAGTGAAGATGAAATAAAAGATGCCTCATTCACCACAGCTGCTATGTGAGATAACATTAAATGAAAAACAGCGAGTATTTATTTACAGTTATATACATTATACACATTTATATACAGGATAATGATTTGTACCCAAGTATAGACCATTGAAGTACAATACCCAGGCTCAAAACACATGGAACATCAAAACAGGCAAACACGTTTTTTGTAAAAATCCCAAACTATGAGGAGTTTCTCCTCAATTAAAATGCAGTAGCATGTAAATGCTGTAATTAATTTGTTATGGATTACAGAAAGGTTCATCGAGTTGCATTTATCGAATGAGTGATATAGAAGAGTCACTGCTCACCTTCTTATTAACAATAATAATAATACTTATTTATAGCGCACATAATACGGACGGTCTCAAAGAGCTTTACAAGTCAGTAAAGGGTAATTTTATAGGACATTATTGCTCAGAATTACAGACAAGTCAGTAAAGGGTAGCACATGAAAAAAGAATTTTTAAGATACTTTTAAAGTTGTCTATGGCAAGGGCATTACTAATAGGTGGGAAGATTGTTCCAGAGTTTGGGGGCTGCAAATTGAAAAGAACATTCACTGTACGTCCTGGTTATAATTTTGGTGCTTTAGGAGAATAGCACTGTTAGATATGAGTGAGCAAGTTGTAATTTGTAAGGTGAGTAAGTTGGAAATATAAGTTAGGGCAAAACCATGGATGGCTTTGTAAGTGAGGATAGAAGCATCTAGTAGGTAAGTCATTAAGTTATGAACACTCTACACAAGGTACTGTTGTTCTTGATTCAGAGTCAGTAGTCATATATATATTGTTACAGTAAGTGAAGCAGTTAGTCGCCAGCTGGGGCAATGCTGTTTGTTCACTGTTGACCAAAGATTTTAAACATAGAGGAACCATGACATCAAGCTTTGCTTAGGAAAATTACTTAATTGAAAACAAAAAACATATATTTTTGGGGGTAAATGGCAAGAGTTTCCTGTTTGTAATGGTAAGAAAATTTTAAGTATTATTTTAAACACAGTTTTAGGCCAGGGGTTTACCTGTCATTTTGGCTAAATTTGACTGGAAACCCTCAAATACAGGCCATGTGCTGTTAACAAGGCTTAAGCTTGGCATACCTTCAGTTAGTGCTTGCATATGTTCTGATGCCTAATGTTAGAATTATGCTGTGAAGGTAATATGTTTTATTCTAGACCATTTTTACTCACTGTTGGGTTGCACATGCTGCAAATGTATGACATGACAATGTTTTTTGAATAAATGAGTTAACATGCTAATTCCACCTAGAGTGATGTGAAATGGTAGTTAATGGCATTTGAGTATTATATTGTAAGCTATGGTACACAGTATTGCACATTTATTTCTGTGTTGTCTGAGTGTATGGTAGGGCTACTGTCATTTGCAAATTGATGGCTAAGACTAGTAGAGTTACATTTGAGTTTAAAGCTAGCTCATATTGATTCAGTGTTCTGGCCACTGCATGTTTAACCAGCCATGGATTAAAGAGGGGGTATACAATGGCATAGCACTTTCAATATTTCTTCATTTGTAAGTAATGGTATTCTATTCCTGATTTAATATAAGCAGGTATGGTTACTGAGTTATGTTCTAAGTACTTCTTCCAAGCTATGTTGCATAAGCTAGGTTCTGTAAGTTAATCAGTTTGTGATATGTTGTCATACTGTGTTGTTCAAGATTCAGGGTGAAAGGAAGATACATAGTTCATTCTTGTTTTGCTAAATTATTTCATTGTATATTAAGGTAATTTGTTAATTTTACTCCAATATAGACACAGCCTCCATAGATGTTGTGAGGGTTTGAATGATGTTGGCTATCACCTTTAATTAATACTGGGCCTTAAGTGAGTTAAGAGTTTTATGACTAAAGTGTTTAATGAGGAAAGTTAAAAGGACTGTTTGCCGTTCATGTAATTTGACTAAATTGTTATTGTTCTTACTGTCTTAAATGATTATGTAACTGCTATGCTGGTACTCTGGGAGTTTTCATTTCTAAATTTTCAGTTTCCTATTATTTAGTAGCTGTATAAGGTTAAATTGTGACAACTTTAGAGTTGCTATGTTTATCGTTAAAGTATATCGTAGGAAAATTCAAATTTGTTTTAACCAGTAACAATTCATCGATCAGTTTGCTATATGTTAAGAATTATCCTTTGTGTTCTAATTCTCCACCTCCCATTTCAGAATAATTTTCCATGTAGTGTATTTCTTGTTCAGATGTTCTAGTCATTGATTGGCTGATTTATTTGTTTGCAGGGGCCACTTAGCAGTCTTACGGTCCCAAACACGGTCTTACGGTCTCCTTCTTTACCTTAACTTTCATTTCCTTAATTCCTTGACATTCTCAACCATGAAGCCAAATACCAATAGTCATGTATCATGTATAAATGTATAAAAAGAAAACCTCTCCAAGTAACTTCATTCTTCATAGTGTTTCTTCAGTCCACTCCTCAACCACTCCTCGTTGACTCTTTCTTCTTGATTTGTACCTAATGTAATGAAAACCAGAAAAAAAAGGCTTGGTAATTGCTTGCCTCATTCTACAGTATATGAGAACAATTAAGGTGAAATGTGCTCAGACAGTTTTCATACTGAATAAGGTGGATCTACATACCAAGTATGAAATTCATCTTCCTTTTCTATGAGTAATCCTGTTTACATTTTACTAACTTCTGTTGACCTTCAAATGACCTTTGACGACCAAAGAGTAGAATACAGATCAAGTGTTCAACATGGTACATCCACATACAAAGTATAAAGTTCATGCAAGCTTTACTCTTGGGTTACAGACTTTAACAATTTTCCTGATTGCTGAACTCAAATGACCTTTGAACCATGCAGACAGTGATATGATTCTTGTTCTCAGCAAGATAGATCTCCATACAAAGTATTAAGTTGATGCAACTTTTCTTTGTTGATTTATCACCATAATAAGATTGCCAGAGTTTGACCTCTGTTGACCTCAAATGACCATTTCTCCGCAGAAAACACTGGTCTCCTTGAGCTCCATGAGGTGGATCTGCATATGCATACTAAGTAGTAATTTCATCTAAGGATTAATTTGTTCACCTTGTAAAACAATGTTAAGCTTGAAAACTTTTGAACAGGCTAAGAATGTAGATCAGGAATATTTTATCAGCCACCATCTAAACCAGTTATTGCAAATGCAGCTTCCAAATCCATCTATTTGTAAAGTTACAAATCTCAATATATGATTCATGAATGCTAACAGGGCACAAGAATTAGTCTTTGTTAGTTCATACAAATGTTTTTATCAACCAGAAAGCCGGTTGGCTTGGTGATTCCTTGTGATATAAAACTTCACATAACTAATTGACTATATGTAGAGTAAGTTAAATTTATCCAAAAAATCAGTAGGAACCACAAAAACCACAAAATGTCAGAGATCTCCTGCTCTTAGTTGCAGCTCTCCTTTGTGGTTATCAACCATTTAATTCACTGGTAAGGATTTAACAAATACAATTTTTATTCCAAAATGTTCTAATATCCAGAAAGGACAGTCATACTATGTGAAATATACACACATAGAATCTGACGTAATGTATAGTGAAGGGTGTACATGTTTACAAGGGTTTCACAATTTGGCCTCTGATGACCCCAAATGACCTTAGACCTCCACAAAAACAATAGGCTTCTTTAACTCAATGTGGTACTTCTACACACTAAATTAGAGGTCTGCCCAAGCTTCCCACATTGAGATATCGTGTTTACAAGGTTTCACAATTTGACCCCTGGTGACCCCAATTTACCTTTGACTTCGACTAAAAACAATCTGCTACTTGTACTCAATGTGGTACTTCTACATGTATACTAAATTAGAGGTCGGCCCAAGCTTCCCTTCTTGAGATATTGTGTTTGCAGGGTTATCACAATTTCACCCCTGGTAACCCCAAATGACCTTTGACCTCCATTAAAAACAATAGGCTTGTTGTACTCAATGTGGTTCTTTTACACACTAAATTAGAGGTCCTCCCAAGCTTTCCTTCTTGAGATATTGTGTTTACAGGTTTTCACAATTTGACCCCTAGTGACCCCAAATGACCTTTAACCTCCACCAAAAACAATGAGCTTTTTTTTAGTTAATGTGGTATTTTTACACACTAAGTATGAAGTTGGTCCAACTTTCCCTTCTTGAGATATAGTGTTTTACAAAGTTTTCACAATCTGGCCCCTGGTGACACCAAATGACCTTTGACCTCCCCAAAAACAATAGGCTTCTTGTACTAAATGTGGTACTTCTACACACTAATTATGAAGTTGTTCAGACCTCCCCTTCTTGAGATATCGTGTTTACAACGTTTTCACAATATGACCCCTGGCGACCCCAAATGACCTTTGACCTCCACCAAAAACAATAAGCTTCTGGTACTCAATGTGGAACTTCTACACACTAAATATTAAATTGCTCTGATCTTCCCTTCTTGAGATATCGTGTTTACAAGCTGGGCGTCACAAACGCCCTCACCCACACACACATACACGCGCACACACACATACGCCATCATGAATGCAAAGGTAATGATTATCATTGAAACCAATAAGCTTTAATAGTTATTAATGTTATTAATGAATGAGAGTTCATGACATTGATTGTACACTTTGCAATATTTTCACATCGTATCACCAAAGTCATATAGTATAAACCTAAGAGAATATAGCAAAAGTTTTAAATAATTTGTTGATCCCTTGAGCCAATTTTTGCACCATTTGAGATAACCTGTTGACCCCTTGAAGTTCAGAGGGTGAAAACATAAGGGACACTTGAGTGGATTTAAAGCAGCTAACTCAGAAGCTGCAGATTTCATTAACTGGATGACTATGTTCTGAAGACCTATAGAGCCCCTTCAATACTTAACTATGTACACCAACAGAAATCATAGCATCAGAGAACTCACAGATTATTTGTTGCTTTCAATTTTGAGTTATCAAGGTTTGACACCTGATGATCCCATGCAACCTTTGACCTCTACCAAATTCAAGAGGATTCATGCACTCACCAAGGCAGTTCTACATACTACGCATATGACATTCAAGGAATATGTGCTTTTTGTTGTTGTGTTTACATATAAGCTATCATTTTTACAAAATTTCAAACTTTGATTTAAATATTGATGGCAAATGATCTTTGACCTAAACCAATTGCATAGGGTTCTTGTACTCGCCAAGCCGGATCTGTATACCAACATAGAAGTTCAACAAAGATGTACTTTTTGAGTAATCGTATTAACAAAGTTTTCAGACTTTTGACCTCGTTTTCCCTTAAATGACCTTTGACCTTCACAGAAATGAATATTCTTGTACTCCATAAGAAGGATCCACATACCAAGTATGAAGTGAATTCATCTTGAAATATTGAGTTATCGTGTTTACAAGCCAATGTCATGAACACACTTGTACGCACTACACCATCACCATTGCATAGATTCGTCAGGTAAGCAACCAAGAAGAAAATAACTTGATAAACATTGTCACATTAACAATGACAATGAAGCAAGAGTATAATTAAAGCTATCCAGGTTACACTTAGCATTGCCATACCATTGTACTAATATTCAAATCTGTGTGTTACTCTAAACTTGTGCTTAGAATGTTTTTAACTGTAGACACAGTTGGAAATATAATCTTCCTATGATCCCCGAGATACACATTCATTGGTCCACACGTTTTGCTTACTTGTATTGACTAAAATTAGTTTCACAATTCCCTCATAGTATACTGTTTGATCCCACATTTATGGCAAATTACATGTCACTTGTATGCATTCAAGAAGTTAGAAAATGTTCAACAATTAGGAGGTTTTAAGGGATGGCTCTGTGTAATTTTTAAACAGTTTTAACTTTCAGCGACCTTTCATTCTTCTCATGAATTAACTCTATGTTAAAACTTGTTTGTTTCCTGTGTGCTTTAGAGGACATTTTGCCAAGAGCATAATGCACAGAAACCAATGTTGAAATCGGTCACACAAGAGGTCTATTACATGTACAATAATGCAAACAATGGCTTCAAGTCTGTAAATTTTGCATTTTAGTGGATGAGTGTGATTTTCTGTTTCAAACACATACTTGAATCCATACACAAGGGATGACAAAAAATGGTTAAGATTCAAACCTGTTTCTTGTTAGTTTATTCCAGGTGATCATGATGAGGGTGTAGATGGTGATGATGATGATGATGATGATGATGATGATGATGATGATGCAGATACCTGAATAGGTAAAATGCAATACAAAAGGGTCAGTAATAACATGAAACAATCATGAACATTCAATGCACTGTAGTTATGGATGTTTCCATTTTGTAGTGGAGTGAAAATTGAATACATAGTCAGCTTTTCCCTTCCCTCCACCCACCCTGTACAGTATATGACATACTGCTGCACTGTACAATACCTTCACAGCATACGGCTTATATAGTATCATTCTAACACAGATTCACTTTTATCAAGGAGTTGAGGATAGCTTACTTCCTGTGTGTAAATCCTCCTTTATCTCTCAAGAAGCTCATATGTCCAGCAAGTAGAACAAATAGTGGGAGGAAACAACACTAATAATATACAGACATGTAACTCTTCTAGTCACTGATGCTCTTACACAAAAGAAAAACATAGTTCTCTAAGGTATGGTCATCGGGGTTTCACTTAAAGTTAATTTATGATCATGAGGAACAGAACTTATGGAGTAATCTGCTAAAAACTGTCCTTTTGTAATTTTTTGGTTAATTCTTGAACGTAGGAATTTAAAGTGGTTTTCAACTGTCATAAGCTAGGCCTAGCAACAATTAACTAATAGTACTAGTGCAACTATACATTTCTATCCAAAATCGTTTGGCCAATGTGAGGTGAGTGGGATTTGACCTACTTTCCAAGCAACTGCAACATCAAGTAATACACAGCTATAACATCATCTTGGTTGTTAAACTACTGTGAGGTACATTTTTGTTAAAAAATGCAGCAATTTTTGAAGATCCTTTGCTGAGGTTCAATGTTTTGTAGGTTTGAATTGCCATAAACAAGACTTTGCAGTGTATATCAGTCTTAATCATTCACTGAGCATTTGTCTAAGGTGACGTATGGTTCCATTTGAATATTAACCACCCCAGCAATCCAGTAGCCAGGGTAGGGCCCAGGGGGCATATCCCCTCCACTATCAGACTTGTGTTCTCCCACCCCCATCCCCTTAATTTGTCCCACCATAATGTCAACAAAACCTTTACAAGTAACAGCACATAAATATTGTGGCGCTCCTTTAGTTATCAGTGCCCTTCCATACATTTTGAATGCACCTTCAACTCTGAGTACCTGCTCCCCATGGTCAAAAACATCTCTGCAAAGCTGTCTCCCTACATTTTGTTCCCAAAAATGTGATCACGTGGCCTTTAGCATTTTACATTATTAAATGCATTGTAGACGTATAGTTTATAAATCCACACGCCAACATGCTCACTCCCACTTCAAAAATGTCCTTGTGTAACATGCAGTCACTGATAACAATCTTACTGTTTCTTTGGAATCTCTGCTTTAATGCTATATTGATTTACAAATCAAACATTCCCACTACCACAACCAGTTCCATGATATTTTGCAATTCACTCACCAAGCAGCACGACCCACGCTATGCCTTTTGACTGGGAGTGGTCCTCTTTACCTGCAGAGAGCAACATTACATATAATGATAAAGGGTGGCTCAAAGTAATGGCAGACAGCTACAAGACAAAACAAATAAGAATGCATATTAATAGTAAAAGCATTTCTTCATGCATAAGTAATATTGGTGCGTACTACTTCCAAGGAAAGAGAAAGCATTCTCTGCCAAACAAGGTATTTTCATTTATTTGAAAATAATATGCTCAAAAACGTTTGTGTAATAAGTTATAAGAACTGCATGTCTAGCAAGGTAGCATGCCTAAATATAAATTGGAGTGTGCCCCAATGCAACTGTTTCTATTAAATGGTTTTACCTTTAATCAGACCATATATTTATAATTTATAAAAGATGTTTGATACAAGTTTAAAGTTATCACATGTTTACAAGGATTTCAGCCTTTGACACCTGTTGACCTCACATGGTTTTTTACCTCTCCAGAAAACAATCTGGTTCTTCAGAATCTTCTCCAGAAAACAATCTGGAAACAATCTGGTTCTGACTAAGGTGCATCCACATACCAAGTGTGAAGTTCATTAAACCTGTACTTTTTTATTTATCTTGTTTCACCTCTGTTGACCTCATATAACCAATGACCTTTACCAAAAAAGTAGTATTTTTATACTCACTGAGACTCACCAAACCTTTGCTAATGAACTGATGCTTTTTAATAGGTTTTCAGATTTGACCTCTATCAATCTCACATAACCATGGACCTTCACAAAGAAGGATAGGATTCTTGTACTAAGGTGGATCAACATACCTAATATGGAATTCATACAAATTTATATTTTTGATTTACAGTGTTTACATGCCAAGGCGTCACACACACAAACAAATATATGCCATCACCATCACATAGATTCCTTTTGCCTTCGACAAGGAATCAAAATCAAGGATTAAAGCCTTGCCAAATTGAGAATTTTAATGCAACATGACTGACAAGATTTCAAGTTTTGGTCATTGCTGAATCCGCATGATCAGCTAGTTTCTCGCACTCAAGTGGTCCTGGTTACAAGGTTTTCAAAGTTCGACCAACAGTGACCTCAGATAACCAGTGTGGTGACCTCAGATGACCTTCATCGTTACAAAACATTTGGATTTATTTACCTAATAATGTGGATACCCAAATTAATTATGAAGCTCAAGATTTACTTAAAACAAAAATGTTTACAGGGTTTTCAGACATCTGGTGAACTCAAATGACTAACTGCATGACCTCTACAACAATCAATACCAAATTTGTCATTAAAAATTGGACCCACAGATCCAGTATGAAGTTGATCAAATTTAGCTTTTTAATTTATTGTGTCCAGAGACCTCAGATGACCTTTCTCCTCTACAAAGACAAAAGGTCTGTTAATGACTAAGACAGATCCACATATTAAATATAAACTTCCCAACCTTAACTTAGAATGTAAGTTACATTAACAAGATTTTTTTTTTTACATTTTGTCTTCTGGAAACCTTGTGTGCCCTTTCAGTCCTATGTTAACCAATACGGACCTTGAATCCTTAACAAGGAATGCAAATACTGAGCGGGCACTTAATACATCATGTACTCCTTGTGTCCCTTATGGTTTAATTGCCAAGGATATCACATACATGGATATACACACCATTAATGCTGAATAGATTTGCCTATTAAATGTAGCCTGACTACAATATCAGATGAATGAGAGAAAAAAAACATAAACTAGTAGTAGATATTGCTTACAGTTTGAAGGTAATAGAAGTTCAACTTGAGTTGAAGACACTTGAGGGGAGTCAGCTGGAAGACCGGATACTTTGCATTGAAGAGTCACACGGTTTATTGAAAGACTAGTAACTGTAACAGTTGAGTTAAGAATGATGTTAACAGTTCCATCCTCGTTATTGCTCCTGGAAAGTTGATCATCCAGCGATATACCTTCTGATGAGTCAGGAGTGATGATAAACCATTGAAGAGAAACTTCTTGTGAGACTCTATGCATGGAACAAGTCAGTACATCTGTTCTCTGTACACCCAACACTACATGTTGCTGACTAGTCAATCCATTTATCACCGGGAAGGCTGGAAGACAGTCAATTAAATGGACAAGACGATAAAAACAATTCTTAAAGAAAGTGAAAAGTGATTACATATCCAATTAATGACAGCAGAACTGCAAATGCAAATGCAAGTATACTGTTTATCTGTAGTTAAATTATTTCATTTTATTTATCTTCAATAACTTATCAAATACAATGTCTTGTAATGTCTCTTATAACTTATCTTATTGATAATTCACCGTAGATCAACTAAAAGGGGATGGTTCATCTGCACCAGGCCACTATTTTGGTAATATACCGTCCAATGTCGAAAAATATTAAATAATTAAAGTACATTGCTTCTGCATGTATGTGAACTAAAATGCAGTAGCATATGAAAATATAATGGTTCAGAAAGCTAGCAAAAGGAGACACTGCCCAGGACATTAACCATTTTCTATATTGATGCCAGACTTTTCACCATGGAAACAGTGATGTCCTCTCAGACTGGTCAGGTGGCCAGAAATGTCTGAGCAGAGGAGGTCCACTGCCGCAGTGCAACCATTTCACATGCAACAGTGTTTCCATTAAAAATGGATTTCCTTTTACTAGAGTGTATATATCTGTAAATTGATGATTTTTTTCATGATTTTTTTCATGATGATTTTTTTCATCATATGATCTTCCCCTATCTCTGCACAAGTAACAGATTCCTTATAACAGAAGAGATTTTTACTCACCAGAGGACACATATCCCTTGGGTGAAAATGTTTCACTTGGGTTTACAATGAAATATTGACTCAGAGATCACATTACCTTGATATCTTCATATAATTGGTAATACAGGATAAATCAAACTGTACATAACCTAAATCTATTGCCTGCAGAACACAGATATAATATGGAAAATACTGCAGCTATTTTGTGTTTAACTCTAAGTAACAGATTATGTCTACATTGATATAATTTCCATGAGGCTTACAGTTTGCAGGGAGAAGAAGCTCGGCTGTTGTGATCTCTGGGTACCATTGATCTGCTGGAGCTGCTACCTTGCAACTGAAAGTAACACGGAGAACTGATGGATTGGGGACACTCAGCGTGGAATGAAGTGAGAGGTCATATGTCCCATCTCCATTGTCTTTTGTGTGAGTGTATTGATCAGTCATGATGATCTGATCAGATGAGGGGTTGATGATGTCCCATTTCAGATACCCATATTTTGGTACTCCATTCCAAGAGCAAGTCAGTTCATCCTCTCTGTTGATATCTAGGACAACATGCTGCTGATTGGTCAATCCATTAACTGTAGGATAACTTTGCCAAAGTCCATCTACAAGAAAAAAACGATCAAACTTGGTTAAATATTCAATGAATCAAGTGAATGGCTGCATTATTTAGCAATTTTGCCCCCCATTTCATGAAGTATGTTATTTTTTTATGATGTAGTAACATTTTACAATTAACGACAATGGCTTACAGTAGTCAAGTAATGTAATGCAGAACACATGCACACAAGGGCACATCAATACATACATGTATATGATTGTACACATATCATGTCTGTAAAGTTTAGACATGAGGCTCAATGGATTGTCAATGTCAGTTTGCCTTAGTCAAGAACAAATTACCTGTGAGAGTTTGTCTGTATTCATGGAGAAATGTCAATTTTTTTTATCACTTGGGATGACCATTGTTCATATACCTGTCATTTACCTGCCATTTACCTGCTGGTAATTTACCTGCCATCAGGAAGTATTAATCCTTATCAAGGAATGTATGGAATTCTAAACCAGAAAGCAAAAATGCATTGTGGTTTCGATGATATAACATGAGCAGTTTCTTCATGAATCTGACGTAATGTATGGTGAGGGTGAACATGTTTACAAGGGTTTCACTTTGGGTTTCACAAGAGTTTCCTCTCATGACCCCAAATGACCTCCACCAAATAAAAAACGGCTTCTTTGACTTAATGTGGTACTTCTACACACTAAATTAGAAGTCGACCTAAGCTTCCAGTATTGTTTTCACAATTGGACCCCTGGCAAACCCAAATGACCTTTGACCTCCACCAAAAACTATAGGCTTCTTTTACAAAATGAGGTTCTATACACTTAATATGAGGTGTGCCCATGATTCCCTTCTTGAGATCTCGTGTTTACATGGTTTTCACAATTTGTCCTCTGGTGACCCTAATTCACCTTTGACCTCTACCAAAAACAATAGGCTTCTTGTACTCAATGTAATACTTCTAAACACTACGTATCAAGTTGGTCCGACCTTCCCTTCTTGAGATATCCTGTTTACAAGGTTTTTACAATTTGACCCATGGTGACCTCATATGACCTTTGACCTCCACCAAAAACAAGACTTCTTGCACTCAATGTGGTACTTCTACACACTAATATGAAATTGGTTTGAACTTCCCTTCTTGAGATATCGTGTTTACAAGCTGGGCGTCACAAACGCACACACACACAGACACACACACATACATATATGCCATCATGAATGCAAAGGTTACGATTATCATCGAAACCAAAAGGTGCTGATCAGTGGGTGCGTATCAATCACTGTTTTCATTTCCGTTTACAGTTGGAGTTGTGGTCATGGCAGTGACTGCAGAAGAAATTCTACAGCCATCATTAAAGGTACATATATACCAGACCAAGGAATAGATACAGTGACATATTTTGGTGATTAATTGCTCATAAAGTATTGCTTTGGGTTATGTATAACCCAGACCATACAAACACAAGTTTACAATGATTTCCTATGTTTCTTTTTAAGCTAAGTTTGTATGCAAAGTTCTCCAAAGTTACAAATTCATGCTGTGTTTCAGGACAATGGAGGGTTTTTGCTGCCAGCATACTGTTACCATGTGATAGCTGTGAATTTTTGAACTTCTAAACTATATACCGAATTTTAGGATTCTCGCTTTTTCCATGATTAAGTCAAAATGGGTGAGGTTGAAAATAACCAGATATATTTTTTTAAAGCAATCTAGTACTATCCTGTGTGTGCAAACAATTTCAGGAGGGTATTTTGCCTAGTTTGAAAGAAAAATCTTTAAAGTTTTAGATTTTAAAGCACAGTGTGCATAGTACACTAGTAGTATATAATCCACAATCTATCAGACTAATGTACTTAGAAAATATGAGTTAAATTTTTGAATCCTTAAATATCAGTAATATAAATTGCACCACTGTGTAGCTTATGTTTGGCATCTGCATCACAAGTAACTACTCATATAAGTTTTGTCGCAGATGGGGTGTAAATAGTTTACATATGAAGACAAAGCTATGTAAAACAGAGCTACTTAATCAAATACAATGTTTAACGTTTATTTTAGCTTTAAGACAATTCAACTTACTACTAAAAACAAGAACATCAATAAGAGTCACTGATGGGAAATAGTTTGCCATCTGACCAGCAACCCTGCATTGTAGTGTAAGCCTTCCAATTAAACTGCTGCCAACTGTAAGATTAGATACCAGGGAAACATTGTATGTCCCATCTGTGTTATTTACACTGGAATCATGGATACTGTTCAAAGAGACATCTTGTGGGACATGGTCCAGAAAAACTAGTTCAAGATTGATGTTAGGTCTGACTCTGTCCATGGCACAGTTCACCAGACCACCACTGTAATCATCAATCACAACATGCTGCTGGTTGGTTAGTCCATTGACCACAGGATAGACAGGAACAGGAACGACTAGAGTTATATCAAATAAGATGGAGTATAATCAAATAGATAAAACAGTTAAAGGTTCACATTGTGAAAGAGCAGCTAGGTTCTTCAAAAAACTTTGCTCACATTATGAAATGCTTTCTTTGATTTCTCATCTAATGTGTGGCAGTAATCCATCCTTGTGATGTTTTAAAACAGCAAAAACTCCCTCAGTAACAGTACAAAATTACAAACATCAGAATCACAATCATGAGAAATGCAAAATATCTAATATGAAAGTGGTCATTGGGTATGCTTGCTAATGCTAAGGTTACAGCATTTTCCTGTACATTGTTTTTGTGATCTATGGGGCAAAGTTAAACATTTTCCATCGGTTTGCATCTGTTAGTGTTCATCTTTGTGTATACCAAGTTGTGGATTGAGTAAAGCACTAGGGATACTAGCTACAGTATTCTGGAAATTGATAACATAAATACTGAGCAGACTCAAGGCTATAGATTTTCTGGCCTAAGCATATAACAGTGATAGACTTAGTTATGTAGAGTCACTTGAGTCATTACTAAAGAGGCACTGAAAAACATAAAACAAAATTCATCCATATGAAACTCATTCTTACCATACAATTTAACTTCAATTGTGTAGTGCTCCACATCTGTACCTCTTACAATCCTAGCAGTAAACAGTTGTTCATGTTGGAGTGTGACTTTGTTGATTATTAGGGAACCATTTTGAAACATGTCATATTCTCCATTCTCATAGCCTGGTCCTTGTATTCGAGAATTCTCCACAAAAATAGTAGGACTTCTGTCATCTACATCCTCTCCTATAATCCATCCAACGACTCCAAACGTTCCAAAGTCACATGATACCAGACCCTTGGATCCCAGTCTCAGGTATATGGGCTTCTGATCACAATACTCAGCTAGAAGAAGTAAAGAATAGTAGTACTGGTCAGCATACAGTGCCATTCCATATCAAATCACCAAATTTTGGGGTATGTTATGTAGTTTGACCTCTTTTAAAAATTCTGCAATTTATTGTTTGCTTGGAACACGCATATTCTGAAATGTCAGTTGCATTGCTTCAAAATTGGCCAATTTATCACACTGGACTGGAAATATTTATCTCTAAAAGAATCAAGTACCCTGAAGCAATAGTTTAGGAGCAATTAAAACTAGCACATGTTTTAGTGAAAAATACCAAAATTGAATACTTTGACACTTTTAAGTTGACACCTTTAACACAGGACAATGCTTTTATAGCCTAGTTTGTTCTGTAATAGCAAGGTATTACAGTAGGATGTTTAACTGATGAAAAATGAGACCTCAAAGTCAAGAAATTGCCAAAATGCCACGGTGTCAACAAATTGCAGAATTTCAAAGTGTGATAATTCGGCCAATTTTGCAGCAATGCAACTGAAATTTTCAGAATTATTCAGCATATTCCATGGTGCTCTAATCATACAATGAGGGTGGTATTTTTGGAGTCAGTCCAGCAACAGCCATCCGTGACTTGACACAGAATGACCCATATATATTCAATACTAACATTCAAAGGATCAGATAATAATTACAAATTTCCCCAAAAGTCCCGTTTCTTAGCCATCATGCTCAGTGGTCCCTTGTCACATTTTCTTTAAGAACTTGTAAAATAATACTGTACACAGAAAGTTTTCATTTTGTTGAATTCCAATTGTTAGGATAGTAATTGCACTAATTAATGAACATCAAGTGACCCTAATTAAACCATGGTCTTTAATACAGAAATATTTGTAGAGGATGTGTAGTTCACAGGGCAATGGACATAATTTAACATCAGTGATATCAAAATACTAGTGTATAACCTCTAGCAACATTATTTTATTTACATATTCATGGCACTAACAATGAGTTTTCCTTATGTAGAGTTCAGAACTTCTTTCCCAATTTACTGTATTTCCTTTTGACTTAACACGCTGAATCTTTGGTGTCCAGTGTAAAAATATTTAAAATATATACATTAGTGTTGATACAGGTCCAAACATCGGGAACCGGGTACCCGAAAGCTGTAACACGTCGGGTATTCGGGTACCCGAAAAAATTGTTTACCCTAGTGTATCGCTATTTTCATGAAATTACATATTGGATGCTAATCCTGCTATACTTAATGAATTATTTTCTCCACTGACAATATTTTCATGTTCAAATAGGTGTAAGATAAGGTACAGTATGAAACATTCCTCAATAATTTATATTTTCTCTTGTTCTTTCTTTAACTTGGTAATAACTTTTATATATTTATAATTAACATCACTATTAACATCGCACTGCCGCCGCTATTTATGTTTGCTCTCCACCTCTCATGGATAAGACTATATAAATATCCAATTTAGCTCTTAAACAGTTTTACTAATATTATCTATTATACTGGCCCAGGGATTGCATTAGCCGCAGGATTGCGCGATTCCCGCAATTTGATCGCATTTGGAATAAACGTTTAGCAAAAAGCCACTTGCGATTATTACTGTTTACTCATCCCGTCTATAATGCATTAGGAACATATCGTAAATTTCCTGTCAGTCTTTCCGTTACAAAAATAATAATTGTGAGAATTCTTTCAATTTCTTCCATATGGTAGTCAAACACCACACTAAGTTAATGGGGAAAGCTAGCCTAACCATGTTTATTCGCTGAAATTGTGGCGCAGTTATAAGATATCCATGGAATACTTTCATTATTCCTGTTATCTTCGACCACATTGTAGCCTAACACCACAGTAAGTCAATGTCAAATCTAGCATAACCATATGTTCATTTGCTGAAATTGTGATACAGTTATAAGATATCCATCAAATACTTTCATAACTGCTGTTATCTTCGACCACATGGTAGCCTGAAACCACGCTAAGTCAATGGGAAATTCTTGCCTATCCGTCAGTTTGCAAAAAAGAAAGAAAAAAACACACTTAGCGTAGGATTCGGGTAATAAATTAGGAACCGGGTACTATCGCGTCAGTTGGGTACCCGGTTACCCCGTGCAAACACTAATATGTATAGATGTATGGTACAGTATCTTACAGTACTACAACGTTGCAGATGTAAAATTAACTTAACACAAACTGCTCTTTGCAAAGTTTCTGTTATTAAAACATTGCGTTCCTTCTTGATTTTACTATTGTTGTGTTCATGCTTCTAATTTTAGCATGATTCTTGAAACTGTAGTTCACACTGTAAATGTCGGTATGGGTATGAATGAAATACTGGGTATACCTGGTATATCATTATACCGACGCACCCCCTAGATCTAACAGTACTCGACAGTAACTTTAGAGAAAATTCTGGACTTTGTATTGTACAACTAAACCTCAATAATTTGGAAATAAAAAGTATATATCAGCATGAACATACTTCTAGAAATGACGTCTGGTCTCATGTCATCCATAACTCATATCGGATGTTTTGAAACAAAGGTACTTACTTGAATTCACAAATGGTAAATGGAAAATAACAGTGAAGATAAAACCTCGCTTGTTAACCTTGCTCTGTTCCATGTTCTGTACAAATGAAGAAGAAAAGATTTAAATCATTTCTTCATTTTCATGTGATGAGAGGTGAGTAAGAAGATGATAAAGATACATTATCTTGGGGCAGCCGAAAATGTGACATCTGCAAACATATTCCCTATTGTTTTTAGAAAGTATCACACAAATGAACACACTGTCTACTGAAGTAATTCATATTGTACTCACATGCATTAAATTAAAGAACCCTGTATATAAGAACTACTTTACAAACTGAGTCATCAGCTTAGCATTAATTTACACACGATAATTTGGAACAGTCTACGTTCCGATGGGGGGGGGGGGGGGGTACAGAATACAGCACGGCATGAGAACATGAAAGAGCTTCAGAGTGGTGAAATTATGTAGAACCGTGAGCAGGAATTAAGCGAATGTACACCCCTGCTTCGTTTTCTAATTACTTAGAGCCTACCGATACTGAGTAATTAACACAAAATGATGCGGTTAACTTTCTACACATAAGCTATATAAGCTAGCATTAGCTGTACAGTTACAGATTGATAAGTCGAGCACTGGCCAATGTTTTCCTATTATCCTAAAGTTTGAAATAATTTATTTCCTTTCTCACTTGTAGGCAAGACTGAATGATGAACAAGGCGCAATTGTCAGTGGTCTCATTAAGATCATTTCATCATCGACAGCGATGGAATTTATCAATGCTGCTCTGCCATTGCTAAGCCAATGCAATGTCAGAAACAAATAAGAGTTTATTAATTGTGTCTTAGAAAACGTTGATGAAATGAGACCTCCAGCAGAAGTTTCCAAGAAAGACTATGGTGTTAAGTTGTATTGTATTTTTGAGAGGAAGCAAGCAGTTACAGGATTTTTGATCAAGCTTCTGTGTGAATACTCCACATAGCATGACTGTTAAGAAGTGATTTTTAACTTACAACATCCTGTATTCTACCATCAGAATGTCAACATCTCTGAATGACAGGTTGATAATCCACTGGAATGGATTCCCAACTGCTCAATTTAATCCACGACCAAAATATGAATCATACAAAGAAAGAGATTTCATTAAAGGCTTTTTCAATTAGTTTTTGTATCTATTTCAATATTTAACACACCATGGCTGTGAATTGTTGGTATAGTAAGTAAAATGTTTATAGAACTGTATAAACGCTGTTTTAGTCAATGTTATTTTGTGAATAATTTTAATCACAAAATACCGTTGACAATTAAGGTATTCTTCATATGCTATGCGACACCCGGATTGTTGGTGGCATTCTACTTTGTGCCGGTGTAGCAATACAAACTGTCGCAAAAATCTCGGCATATTCAGTCAATACTGTCCTAGTCCCACTGGGACAACTTATACTGGATTTACCAGTACATTTGGTCTCTCCGGACCTATTGTACGAGGCCAGATGGTATAGACTGTCTCCCGGACAGTATATGCTACTGTCTCCCGGACAGTATATGCTATGGTTAAAAGAAGGGGGGACATTATTTGACGGTCATATATTTTGTTGTAAATTGTTTCCCCCTGAACACAATGTCCGCCGTAGCAGGTATGTTTGAGTAGCAAAAATTTAATAAGAAATGGACACTGGCAGTGTCCGTCTTATTAGCAAATTGTCACATTTCGGCTTCCGTATATTTAGCAGTAAGTCGATCGATCGTGCCGTTCGAGAACTAAAAATGGAAAAGCTAGCAGAAAACGCGAGACAACATGCCGATATTCTAAGAGATGAGAGCTATCCAAGTGGTTTTACAAAAATAAACAGAGAAGGATCTTACGGAGACAAAGTCAGTCTCTTGCGTACCGAAATTGAAGGAAAGTTTTGCTATCTAGGGCTTCTCAACTCGCCCAAATCGAGGCAGCTCATACTGACTTATTGCATCAAAGGTAATGTCTGTAACTTACAGTATAGGATACACACTATGCCTTTGGTTGTTAAATGGCGAACGGCCATTCCACAGTTAAAATATAATCAGGCCTCTAGGCCTGATTGGTGCACAAATCATGATATTCTTTTACCACGTTTGGTTTGTTGTAAAAACTCATTCGCAAAAGTCAAGCAATTGCTTATGCAACATTATAATCAGTTGTATGCTTGAAAGTTATTACTGCATGAACAAAGTTATTAGGGCCTAGTTCTTTTTTTTTGTTTACCCAATTGTCATAACAGATTTTTGTGAAAAATATTATAAATTTCCACCTTTTGTCGCTCTGCATATCATAGAAGTTAACAAGCATAACCAAATCATATCACTAAAGCTTACAGAGATAGTCTGGTATGCATGCATGGGACACTATAAAATGCTATTAATGGACTATAGCATATAGCCTAGCCTACTTTAAGAGGAAAGTGGCACTAATACTGTATGTAAAAAATTCACGTTCATTAATTTTGGTTGGTAAGAACAGATATTGAAGGCCTGATAGTACTTTTTTAGGTGTGCAATATTCTCTACATGCCAAACCTCACTGCAGGAGAAAAATTCATAAATATATAGACCCCAATAGTGGCCATGCAATATGTACAATAATGGGAATATTCTATTTCAAACACTAATATAGAGTTGTAATTCAATTTTAGTGGCACTTCAGCTAAAACTACCAATTCTGCAGCCCATATATTTGTGGGGTTTTTTTTTTTTTTGGGGGGGGGGGGCAAAAAAACATGATATCTCCTTGATCATGAATTTTCTTATCTCTTTGAAGGTGCTCATCTTGGCATAGATAAACCAGACAACAGATTATGTCTAGATTCTATTGGAAAACTCAACGTTGATGTAGCAAGGTATGTTTAACAGGATGTCAAAGCGCCATTGTCCTGTAGACCTACGAACAAGTCTCCATAGCATTCCTGTTACTGGATTATGGAAACAGGTAAATTCTCAAACTGTTCTAATTGTACAGGTTGTCCGCAGTATGCAGTGAAGGTTTAGTTTAGTTAATGTCACTCTTTCTGGACAAATTAAATATTTACAAGTTTAAAGGTAATTGATAGGCCCTAAATTTTGGCCACTTTAATTGCTAGAAGTTTTCAAAAAGTACTTTCCTGGGGGTAATAACCCTTTAAATTGTGCTCAGACATTCTAAATGATGACACAAGATGATTGAATGTCCCAGTAAGGTAAATTTCCTCCAGGGTGGTAATAAACATACTTAAAGAATTTTGACAATAGTGATAATCTGGCATATTTAGGGCCAATATAGCATACCTTTAAGTCACACTTTGGCATAACTGCAGAGCAACCATCAGTATAGGCATATAATTGTAAGTTGGATGTACCACTTTTCTGGTTTAGTGGTTTAAGCAATTGTAAATATATGGTACAGTATGGTGTAAGTTACATTTTCATGTTTGCAAGGTAAAAGTAATTGGCCTAAATCCACCAACACCCTGTTTCGATCAGATATCCCAAAATGTTTATCTAGATCTGTGTAAAGAATGAAGCAATGGAATAGAACAACTTGTAAATGTTTTGAAATTAGAACATAAATGCTGTCTTCTTTCTTAACAGGTTGGTGTTGATTTAATTGGTCCTCTGCCGGTGACAGCTGCCAAGCAACTGTACATAATAACACTGTCTGACTTCTATTCAAAGTAGCCTGAGACTAAGGCAGTGCCTGACAAGACTGCAGCATCAACTTCTAATTTCATCACTGATGTGATGATGAGGTAAACATGTCTAAAACATTTAATAATTTTCTGTAGTTACTGCCAATAATGAATGGCATCATATCTGTTATTTGTACCATGCAAATAACTGATAGTGCATGGCAAAATGGTCAACACTGTTGTGTTTGAGTATAACTAATTCCACATAGGTATATAGCATACAGAAAGGTCATGAAGGTAGGTGAAAACAGAGAAAGTGTACTGTAAATCTTTGCAGGTGTAGTTCCCATTAATAAGTTGATATGTAAGTCGTTTCTGTTCCTATATTGACTTGCAAATATTCCACATCTGGTTCTTAAGTGACATATAGCCAGACAATTGTCTTCATTTGGTCTACATCCACAAAAAGAGATTTTTCCTGGACCTGTTTCACTGAAGCAGACACAGTTTATTTGTTCAAACAAATGATGAGTAAATAATTAAGACCACATTCCACAGCTAGATATCACCTATTGTGTGTTGTTTTTCAAAAGAGTGTTGGACAGTATGATATTGTAACCACAGGGAACTTTTCTGTTTAGAAAGTGTGAACTTATTACTACTTGGCTGTTTTGACAGGAACTTCGACAAGATAAGAGAGATAATGTGTCAACTGAGTTTTGGTACCATTTCTCTGTTAGGTCCCTTGTGGAAAATTGCTAAATGTGTTTGTGTGTGTATTGGTGGGGGAATATTTCCTAAAACCTGGGGGAGGGGCCCCTTTTCTTTGGCAAAATAAGGCAAGTTTTAGGTCTCTTGATGCAAAATGATGTGTAATAGTACATTTTACTATAATAATGGTTAGCTAGCATTATTTGTTTTTGCATTTGGGTCATACAGAGAGTGTTTTGAACCCCCAGGGATCCTGATAATGTTTGATTGGCATTAAACAGTCAGACCATGCACACATACATCAAATGAGCACAAAAAGGCATCAAACTTCTGTTGTATCCGAGCCTACTCTAATTTGATAAATGTCTGATATTTAATTGAATTAATATGTCACAAATGTTGTATTGGTTCATGTGTTTAAAACTTTTCAGGTTTGGTAGTGAACTGTATGATATAGCGCCATAATTATGACATGCAATCTCCAAATAAAAATAATTGAGCAAGTAAGCCCATAAACATGTAGGTGTCACAATAAAAGATCATCCAATGAACTCAATGCCTGAGCATAGTTCAGTTGTACACTAACAGTCTACCTTCAACCAATATGGTGAATATTAATTATCTTAATAGTGGAGCTTAAACATAAACCTTTCAAGATGATAATTTATTTTATATATAACTTACAGTGTGGCATTCACTACTCATAATATTGCTTTCAACTTTCATTTTGCACAGATTTGGTTGTACTGATATCTCATCTCTGACCACCAATGGAGGGAGTATGTATGAAGTTAACGGAAGACATGTAAAGACGATTTTCTTAGCAGTTAACTTGTTACCGACAATAATCTTGTCTTTTACTCTAACATATCATGAGATAAAAATTCGTCGGCTGCTACACGTTTAAGCAAAGACAGGCCGTGTACTTTACACTGCCAGTCGTAAGGTGGAAATCCATATATTTGCAGTTCAAGTTGACGGGATGTGACGCTCAAAATTCTTTATCACCTCATTACTTCATTAAATAACAAATAAGAAGGCGTGTTTCTTGGGTCTGGAAATTGTGTTCAAGATAAGTTCCCATAGTAAAACATATAACCGACCATAGTCTGCTTCCTGTTGTAACTTTTTCTGTTATTGATTTCTGTGTAAGTCTTAACGAAAAACCCGTTGGATACATGAGAATCAGCTATTTTATTTGTAATTTACAATCAAGATGCGGTATTTTGGCGGTATCAAGTTGCACATTAAAGCATTATATAGGTAATCCTACTTTTTGTGGAAAGCAGTTCAATAGGGAAACTTCTGCATGGTTTTATTGAGGTCTTTACCAAACTCCAAAGAGGATGTTCTTCATGTGGATTATGAGAGTTTCAAGTACATATTGTTTGAAGAAGAGTGACAGTAGTATATCATTCTAATCAAGCAAAACCTCCCTGCTTGAAGGATGCTCTAGAAAGCATCGATTATATTTAGTTGCCTCAGAGCTACAAAGGGAGAGTCATCATTCCAGTTAAATTTCCTCATGAATTATCCCATGCAGGGGGTAGGAAGTGGGGGTGGGCACACAACATCATGCTATAAATTATGCTATAAACCGATACACACCGGCCATATCACTTAAATATATATGATGTGTTAGTATGCTATCAATACAATTCATTGAGATTGTTTATTGTTATCCGTGCTACAAAAAGACATTGGATGCCATTTTAAAAATAGCTTGTACAGACAGTGCCCCCCGCCTCCTACCCCCCTGATCCCATGTATAATCACTCTTTTTTCACTCTTTGCCCAGTCTGATATAGATTCAGAATATTGTGTTTGTGCATGACTATCATCAAATTTCATGTTTTGTTTTTTACTTCATTAACGTTCTTTGAACAAACTTATCTCTACAAGAATGACGTATTTAAAGTGTGAGAAACATGAATGAGGAAATCGTGCATATTGCAACCTGCTCTGTTCTATTTGCTTTATTCTTTCCCTTGTTTGGCTTTGTTTTTGTTTCTTGTATGTTTGCAGCTCTTTTAAAGAGGATATCGTTCTAATATATCTTTTCTAATTTGAACCACTTGTTGTCTATTAAGAAAAAATCATAATTAGAAACAACAAACCTTTATCACTGAATTGCCTGAAATGCCTTTGTCTATTCAAATGAAAATTTGCTTCACGCATGGCCATTATAACATAGTTTTGGAGGCCTGGGTGGTGGAAATGGCCCTCCACCTTGTTGAGAGGGAGAGAAGCTTGACTCGACGATTGAGTGACAAAAATGAGGAAGTGTAAACAATAAAGTAGTAATGAAAGTAGTAATGAAAGTCACGAAACATGTGTCAGGCCCGTACGGAGAGGGTTGGGGCAGTGGTGACATTTTTCAAGGTCAGAGAAGTATCTTCCAGTTACTTCAGTGTTGTTATTAGCAAACAAAAATATTTTGGAACTCATCACAGATAGGTCACGGACTTAAGAAGACCCCTCGCCAGGACACAAATCGATAACTTACCATCCCAACTCCTCCCCCCCCCCCTATCCTTGCACTCAAAATGATGTGTATGGGCCTGAGTGTTGTTTACAGCATTGCCGATTTCGTTTAGGATGTAACTTGAAAAAACCTTCGGTTCCCGTCCTATAATGAGCTTTACGCACGGATGAAATTTCATATTGGCTAGGCAACTCTCGTAGAACTATGAAGTACAGTTACCATAATTGCCAAATCTAACCAACGGGGGGTGGGGAAAAAACGCCAAAAAGAAACTTTGAACTCCTTTAAGTTCGTAATATTTTACCTCTGCAATCATCATTTTTTGTTGTAGCTGTTGCCTGCCCTATCCCGTACCCGCCCTCCGTTGGGGAGGAAGTTTGGTTTATGCGATCACCCTCTGTGAAGATGACTATGAACGCAATGTAGTGGCCGAATACAACATGCAACATATGCGGAGGATAAAATAGCAGCAATCACAACAAAAACATGATTAACATCTTTTACAGATGGAAGACTTGTTACTTTTTCTTCTTTTTTCCCCTTCTATATTTTGTTTTGCAGCTACACACAACGCCTCCTTTATTTCCTGTAACATCTAACTATGTATGCATCTGCTCTAATTATTGATATAATGAACTTTATTGCGTCTTGCATGTCCGAAATGCCTCATTTTTTTGCGGGACAAAACATGCTATGAAGTATTTGCGGACATTCTGTTCCAGGACATTTCGTCCGGCGGGACTATATTTGCTGTGGAGTGGGGACACAATTTTCAGCAGATAATGTCCGACCGGACTAAATGTGCTGGTACAGAGTGTCTCCGCGGACAATTTGTACAGGGGGACACTCTGTACTGTCACACCGGCGTGTCATGGTCATGAAGGTCGCTTTTTGAGAAATGCTTCCCCCCACTCAAAATTTCTTTAAAAAGGCTCTGAGCAACAGTGTACACAACCACAACCACATTCAACGCAACGGAAGCAATACTCATTATAAATGCTGTGTGAGATTCTACACACAAAGCTTTTTGGTCGCGCTGTGAAAGGTCGTGGAGAAACGGGTCGCGGGTTCTTTTACTCTTTACAATCTATTCACCCTTCAGTGTTTTGATAGGTAACGAACCAGAACGTACATATGCTTCTGCTCCTTCCCCCCAAAAAAGAGTGTTTTCCGCTTACAAATTTGGTTTTTGTCACCGAAATGTATTGTGTAAGGAGAATAACGGTACCCGTCTTGACACTAGGTCGATTCGTAATCACAGTAGGCCCTTTAAACTAACAAAGACCTGCCAATTAAATGAAAGGTTAAGGTAATCGGCGTTTTATTTGCAAGATATGGCATCCAGTTGGGACAATTTCTTATATCAATGTACTCGATTCGCGTGATACAGAATATTAAGACAGTGCGATGTCGCGATGACGTACCGTTACTTCTGCTATGAATGTTTGAGAAGGTGAACTACCAGAATGGTTCCTTCACTAGAAACTACTCCAAGGCCAACATCGATTCTTTTCTCTTCAGTGATGAGTGATCTTAGCTGGGACCATATTTTTAATGACAATAATGCAAATTCATCCTAAGATAATTTTACTGATATATGTTTATGATATTTTTTTCCGTCTAGCTACATAACCATCTTCAAACGCCGGAAAAAGCGACACCTGTGGATAAGTAGTGGCATTCTTCAGTCAGTAAAGCGCAAAAACAAACTTATACAAAAATCTCTAAAGGATCCATCTAGCTTCAATGTAACGATCTATCGCAATTGTCGTAACAAGTTAAACCACATCATACGTATCTCTAAGAAAAGATATTTTACTGAGAAGTTTAAAGATTGCAGACATGACATTAAGCAAACATGGTCCTTAAGTAACAATATCTTGAATAACAAAAGAAATAAGACAACTTATCCTACTGCATTCAATCACGATGACAATGTAGTGACTGATCCTGAGGAAATTGCAAATGCTTTTAATAGTGTCTTTGTCGACGTTGGACCTTCTTCGGCTGCTGCTATTCAGAGTAGGACAACTGCTAATTCTTACCTCGGTAGGCCTAATTCCTATACAATTTTTATGGCACCAACGAATGAGGAAGAACTCATTACAGTGGCTTCATCTTGTTTGTCTACCAATAAATCAGCAGGTTTTGATGACATGAAACCTGGGATAATTAGGAAAGTTATTGCATATATTTCCAAACCCCTAGTTCACATTGTTAATTGCTCTCTGGTAAGTGGGATTGTTCCAGATCAGGTCAAAATTGCTAAAGTCATTCCTATTTACAAGAAAGGTGACCCAACACAATTTGACAACTATATAGACCAGTTTCTCTTTTGTCAACTTTCTCTAAGATTTTTGAAAGAACCGTGTATAATCGTATTTTTACCTTCATTAACAATCACAACGTATTGTATAATGGTCAATATGGATTCGGGCCTAAACACTCAACGGAGTCGACAAGTTGTCCAATGCCTTAGATAATAATTAGATTTAAATTGGAATTGTTCTTGATCTTTCGAAAGCGTCTGACACCATCGACCACAACATTTTGCTTTATAAGCTTAATCATTATGGCATCATTTACAAGTTTTAACGATACTAAGTCTATAAGTCATACTATTCGCTGCGGTGTTCCTCAAGGCTCTTTCCTAGGTCCTCTACTTTTTATTATCTATATGAATGATCTAAATGATCGCGAACGATACAAGTGTCTTTTTTTCACTGGTCATGACCCAAATGTATTGGAACATATTATTAACTTAGAACTTGTTAAGTTTCATGACTGGTTTACTGCTAACAAACTTTCACTAAACGTCAGGAAAACTAACTATATCGTTTTCAGTAACAGAAAGCGTAAGGCCGATAAAGTTAATCTAGATCTTAAAATGAACAAAAAGAGTCTGCAAAGAGTGAATTGCACTAAGTTTCTAGGTGTTTATATTGACTCCCGTTTAACATGGAACAATCACATACAGTCTATTGCAACTAACACTGCTAAGGGCTGTGGCATTCTCTCACAACTTAAGCATGTTTTACCCAAGAGAATGTTGCGTTCGTTATATCTTACTTCGCACCACATTTTACATACTGCATACTAGTTTGGTCTGGTACCAGTCACACATGTTTAAGAGACTCTTTGTTATTCAAAGAACAGCAATTAGACACGTTTCATTTGCCAATAACAATGACCATACAAGTAAACTTTTCAAAGATCTTAACATCCTCAAGCTCCCTGATTTAATAAGTGTGGATGTAGGCACATTTGCCTATAGAGCTATTCATGGGCAGGTCCCACCTGCTTTCGACAATTTCCTTGTTTCACAACCATGCCATTCACGATTATAACACACGGCACATACAAAGTTTACGCCCTAATCGCATTCACACCAATGTAGGAAAATATAGCCTTCGACATCGTACAAGCATAACATGGAATTATTTGCTTCTTATTATCAGGTTACAATATTCCCGAAATTTGTTTAAATACAAATTAAAGACATTTTACTTCAACTTATACTGAGATTGAGGTTCCTCTTTCCTTCTTTCTTTTTCTTCCTTTCTTCTTTTCTTCTCTTTTTCTTAGTTCTTTTCTTAATTCAATTCTTTTTTTGTAAGTTATTTTGTGTACTCTTTGTACAGGGAGTTTAACACTAGATAAGCCCACAAGGTTTTCTTGATGCCATTCTTTTCACATTCCATAACTCTCTGTATTTGGTACTTTTGTTGTATGTATATTGTGAAAAAAACAAATAAATAAACGAAAATGTGTAAATTTAGTCAGCCTGGTGCAGTATGTACCAACATTGAAACAAGGGATATCCCTATTGCAGCACGACTGCGTCACAGAATGTTAGCACCAATCAAAATATATCTCAGAGAAGCTTTAGGGTTTCAGCGAATCACAGGCATTTCCTGGATATACAACATGTCTGCGCCCATGTGTAAACTTATTTCAACCCCGGTTTCATTATTGTACTGTGCAATAAATAACGTTAGTCATAGCCCAGGCAGTGCATGTAAGCCCGGTGACTGTGCTGAGGAATACTAAGTAGAAGTGGTCGGATTTACACAGCATAATGTCGGCCTAAGTTAGTGAGTTACTTAACAATTTGTCCATTTGACTTCAAGTTCAAGGTGGACATATACTGAGAGTGAGAATAGAGTAGACCCTTAGTACAAAATCAGAACTAGGCCTAACACTTAATGTAACGTTTACAGCTCGTTAGAAACCTATGTAGACCAAATTAAGTTAGAGCCTAATTATCTATAAAAGAAACTTATGATGCGGAATTTATTAAAGATTCGTCTGGATCTTCCAGGCAAGTAGACCTAGGGCTGTGAAATGTAATGTTTATTCTCCCATGTTTTTTTTCAAACAAGAGGATATTAAGTATTTTTACAACAAAATTTTCCAGGATATATCAGAAATATGGTAGATTGACGGCTAACGTTAGGGTCTGTTTGAGATGTTGAAATGTAACGGTCCTCACCCGTGTAAACTCATCGAACTTGTATAGGTCTACGTGTTATGTTATATTATTTGTGATTGGCTATGGATATGCACACGATTATTCTTCCCTTGATAAAGTCTCCTCAAAATATGTGGGCTTGTGTGGGATACAATGTATATTCTAAAAGTGGAAATTTACTCCAAATCCGTGACTTATTCATCATATTCACAACTTATTTCCCTTGCTGATGGTACTCCAAAGTTTGAATCCCTATGTGTGGCAATTTTATTGAGGGAAGATTTGGTGTTATGACATTCAACTTCAAAATTGGACTTCAGTTTTAAAATTATTAATAACATAGACTAAATTAATTTCTTTCTTTGGAATTTTTAGGCGATTATATAATCTTTTCTGGTGATGCAGAATTCATTCAGCTTGTGGTTCAATTGTATGAACAAATATCATACAGCCAAATTGTTTCTAAAAGAAATTCAAGTATGCGGCACCATAATGAGAATTGTAACAAGAGGCATTACAGAAATTTTAAGTGGCCAAGCTCTCGCTCAATTTTCTTAAATTGTCTACATATGAATTTGCTCCACAGGTGATAATCTCGCTATTTAGTGTCCATCACCCGTCACTCTACAAAGCCCTTTGCAAATGTGAATGGTACGGGTAATCTTAATGCAGTCATGACTTCATGATAGACCATCTACTGGTGTTCCAATAAAAGTCTTCAAATGAGTTGCTAGCTCGGCAACTAACTTCAGATTATACAACAACAAAACAGAGAACAGGAACATTTTTGGAACTACTGGAACAGATAACAAAAATATAAAGAGAAGAACATATTTTTAGCAAACTGGTTATCCACCATAAGGCATTTGTATGGAAAAGTCCGTAGTAAGTGGGCCTGAAGTTGGGTCCCACCTGGATTCTCTGTAGGCCCACAAGCTTAAACAGGAAAGATTTTTTTTAATACACACACAGACATACGTTTCTCATCAGAAACTACAATTTTGTACATATTGGTGAACCATGCAAAGAGTAACGCATGTTGGCACTGCTGAGCTTACAATGGATGAATTTTTGTTTAAGCACCTCATGCAAGTCCATGTATTAACCTATGAAGTACACGAACCCTATTTCTTATGTGCATGGTTCATTGGTTTGAGG
>KN882940.1:58151-79009 GCA_000934455.1 Apostichopus parvimensis
TTCGGAACAAAAAGTGCAGTCGCGAAAGATTGGGTTTCTGACTGACACTGACCGTATCGTTGACGAGTAGCGCGAGGGTGGGGGTTACAAAGCAGCAGTCGCAATTTTCTGGCTTCAAAACCCAACCAGTTGGATTTTCAGCCACTACCCCCCCCCCCAATCATCAGGCCTTAGCTACGTCCCATGAGTACACGGTGGTTACATAGTACGCTCCGACCAGATTTCACCCGATTACCAGATGCAGATCCACCTAGCAACCGGGGTAACTTGCGTGAGGACTCCAACGAACAACCACTGATTTATTTTGATGCCTTCATCACTTTAGCCACCACTCACATGGGACCTATTCTAAGTCTGACGATACATGCGCATGTGTGAGGTCCTGAAAACATAATTAAAGTGGTTTGTGTTGCCATCCTTGTTTCAAATTTCATAGAAATGTATCCGCGTAGACCTAACAAAACATTTAAACTGACACAGTCCAGTTGGAAGTGTGTCACGGGTGGCATTTAAAGTCATTGGTGGTTTAACATGCTGGCGTATGACGACTTTTGGCCAAATTTGCGCTAAGCTCACTATACGAACTCGGATCTGGATTGTGCCTAATTAGTTAGATATTTAAATTATTAATAATGGCGTATGAAGAAATGCACCATTTTATGGTATGACTCCCAAAACGGCAAGTCGAGAAACTCACATGCAGTCGCGGCGGATAGCTTCATTCGCCTATATGTCCGGGCACATTTTGCGACATCGTTCCTATAGGCCAGGGGTGGGCAACCTACGGACCGCGGGCCACATGCGGCCCGCCAGTGATTTTTTACATCATCACAAGAAACGAACTAGCTGCTTAGAATTTATCTGTACTAATGATGCTGTCAGGTAGGTCTATTATCACCATTACATATCAACTGGACTGTATTGACATTATGTTTTGTGAATACAGATTAGTACACACACCTATTGCTTGAACGTCCTCGGAAGCAAAGGCTTGAAATCAACAGCAGGTCGTTGGTTAGGTGCGGCCTTGTTAATCTTTCACTCCTAAAATCTGGCCCATTCATTCAAGAAGGTTGCCCACCCCTGCTATAGGCCTATATCTGAGGCCCTGGGTCATTCCTTGACCGACTTGGTGCAACATAATGTGCCCATTTCGAAGTAAATTTATTGAGGGGTATTCTATCCTGAAACATAGGGCAAAATGGGGCTGGGGTTCCAGTTCGCTGCACCATTTTTCAATTTGCACTGGGTTCTAATGTTAATGTCAATTGGAAATAATCCACCAAAAATGAAGGTCGCATGAACTTTATTGCAGATTTCCTGATTGACGAATTTGTAATTTTCTCCCGAAATCACGCAACTAGATGGCTGCTTTCCAGCCTGGCAAGTGCCATCTCCAGCGATCTGGCAGGTATTGAAATCTGAAATTTTCTTGGTACGCTGCGCGCCAACTGATGGTGGCGCTCCGCTTAGATAGTACTTACGGCCGGAATACTAGAATCGATTACGTCCCCCCCCCCCCCCACGTTTCAAATCGGATTGACGCCCCTGGCCTAAGTTAGTGCGTTACTTCACTTGTTTTGAACTTGTTTTCGTCGGAGTCTATATGTGGTTAAATGGGAATCGTCCTTGGGTCTCTCACTGTTGTTCCCGTTATATTTATAGTTATTCTGATTAGTTGTTATCCTTGACGTCTGACATGGTAAAACCGGGAGTTTTATCGTAGTTAAACACGGCTTGTACTTTTGGTCAGAAGTCGGACTACCTTATTCAAACCGCTGTAAATAATTATCAGTTTACACAAGTTAATTCAAATCTATGTCGTTATTTGGTCTACCACCATTTACCTGATGCCGTTATGGCGCCGAACATACCAATATAAGGGCGGATGTTGGCGACTATTACTAAAATCCAACCCACCTGTGACATTCTTACTAAGTATCGCACCTCAAGAAGCATTATTTGATACTTTGAAAATCTGTTTTCTTTCTTGTTCCTTAGCAAATGATAATCAGATGCATCTATGATGGTACAGTTGGACGTCTGCACCCCGTGAGCTCGAAGAAAGATCAACGGACGTTGAATTTTCCCCGCATTTTTACCTACAGTAGGTCCTACGATTCAATCAAAGAAATTTCAGACATTGAAGGTTTACAACTTACCAAAACCTCACAGAAAGGATGAAAAGTGATTCCAATTCATAGTAGGCAAAGATACTCGAGAAAAAATCAACGAAGACCTATGAAAACGATTGTAATCCAACTTCTTCGTCCTCACACGAGTATTCGTAACTGACAGAAAATAGGTCAAAACGCGACAACGGAAAAGAGTTCCAGCAAAACAATACTCCAATTTGTGGATATTTTACTCTTCTACATGATGCTGTAAAATTTAAGTGAAATGGTTGTCTAAGACGGCCAGTCACAAAACGATTACCTCGACTCCAGCGACTTGGTTGTTGCCGCCGCAATTTTGAAATGAGGTAGACTTTCGCCAAGCCGTTTGCATGCTATGGGCTACTACCGACAAGACTTCACTCAAATCATTTTCAATGTAGTGGAAAATATTCGTAAAGTGTCCGGTTTATTAAGAATGTTAGATTTTGTAGCGTGAAAATAAATTATGTTGTGCCAAGGTTTTTTTTGTTGAAGAAATCTTGTCCCTAGTTATTATGTATGAGTAGGTAAAATGTGGAATTACTGAGTGCTGCATATGGGAGGGGTAAGAGTGGCAAGAGGGATGAGGGGTGAGAGCAGGGTAGATGATGGTGTTTCCTTTCTGGCAAGATCATTGGTGGTAATTATGAAGGTAACAAACTTTCCTGAGTCTGTTGTCAAAATTGGATGCCTTAGGATAGGGGTCATACCACATGTCGAATGTACCAAGGTAACATGGCCTATAACAAAACTTCTTACTAGTTGCTTTATTGTAAGGACCTTCCACATTACTTACCCACTTACCATAGTTCCACAGTAGCCCTTACTCAGTGAGATTCTGCAAAGCTGGTTACTCATCTGTTGCTTATATCCATCAATGAACAACAGTTTTCCAGTCAATACCATTCTTTTTTTGATTGATGAATCTCACTACATAACCACTTGTTAACAATGGAGTTAAGTACTGGGGCTTGGTATGGGCGTGTTTTGTCTAGGGGAGGGAAGCAGGCGCGTAACGAGGAACTTGCCAAGGGAGGGGCGAACCTGTAAGCATATAATCAGAGCTGTAGATTCGGCATTGGAAACTATCTAAGCGTAGCGCCACCAAGAAAATTTTGGCCAAAAATGCTTCCCAGATCGCTTGAAATGGCACTTCTCAGGCCTTGTAAGTTGCATCTAAGCATTTTCTATTTGAAATTACTAGCGATATCATAAAAACGTACAAACAAAATATGGGGGCGGTCGCCCCTTTCGCCCCCCCCCCCCTTGGCTACGCGCCTGGAGGGGTGTGGTGTGCTTAGGGTTTTTTTGGGAGGGAATGTGGTGCTTAGCAGATTCGGGGAAGGGTGTGGAGTTTCCCAACTTTGGGATGGGTGGATGGTGTACCAGCTTTGGGAAGGGTTAGGGTATTTGGGAGGATGAGGTAGTCATGCCGCTTTGGGATGGAGACTATGACCAAAAGCGGACTTACAGTACACAGATCATGGTTGGATTAACACAGAAATAAGAGCAATACCAGCAAAATATTCTTTTATTTCTTGAACATCTTAAAATGATTTTCAACTGACTCGCCCTCTGCCATTTCAGTTCTAAAGTACTTTTTCGTGAGCAGAATTTTGTTGGCCAAAATATCCCTTTCAAATTGAGTACGCAAGAATATCCTAAGCAACATTTGGTTTGTCAGTTGATGTTATTAAATACAGCTGACTAGATGCTATAGCAAGCACAATGGTGGAAAGTGCCATTTGTGTCTTTCTCAAGTACTCAATTTCTGCTTCTCACTTACAGTAACCCCCAACTTTCTGAGCCATCCACATAGCCCCAACGATCTTTTGCAAGCAAGAAATGCCTCATCTGGAATTTCCATGTCAGCCAGTTCGAGCCATCTATTTTGTCAATTTTCCACGTCATATCTTCTGGTGTTCCATATTGGTCACGACTATTAACCCATTTAAGCACCAACAGTTCCCCAAAGAAATGGTACCAAAAATCAACACCTAAATTCCAAACAACAATTGGCTATTCTACACAGTAAACTTCCAGTTTATGTGTCTGGGCCCATAACATGTTAGAGTTAGCTAGAGAATACGCGTGAGACAGCTGAGTGTATTACAGCCTGCTGCTGCACACAACTTGTTCTTTCTATAATAGTATAACAGAGACTGAGGAAAAACTGTACAGTACATATATACAGAAAACAAGATTACTTAAAGGTAACACACTAACAATACAACCTGATTAACCCAACAATAGTTTGGAGCAGAGTTGTAACAAAAGGCACTTAACTGATCCACTGCATTCCGTCTTACTACATATACTAGGGCAAGGAACTTAAAGATTACATATATAGTATTAAATAGAATGTGAGACTACACTTATCAACATAATTCTATAAATAAACTCTTATATGAAGACTTTAGATATCAGGATAATATACTTAAGGATGTAATCAACTCTGGAAAGCCCGCTGTTTACCTTAAGAATGAGGTACGTAAAGTAGATGAATACTGTTTTGAGGGGTTGAGCAACAGTTTTTATACAATACAACACAACAAAAAGACTTCAATAGTGATGGAACTTTCCTTCTTGTCATATAAACATGGGAAAGCACCTTAGAGAAATATGCGTGTAACACACACACAGGAAAGACTGTAAGTGAATGGCAATAACTTTTATGTGGCATACATACATCGAAGGCTTCGAGAGTAATTGGAAAAGTAAATTAAAACGTGAATAAAAGATTCCTTATTTTTTAGCAAGAAAAGATTTTCTTGTCCCAGTAGTATTATTACTAGGCCATGACCTCAAATTATGCTCAACTGTACGATGCATAAGCACAGAACCTTAAATATTTTGAGATCATTACATTTCTGAGGAACTACACATATGAAAAACACATACAGTTAAGTGATTTTGATTTTTCCTTGATAGACATCGTTGATCAAATCCTTAAGTGCGTCAATCATGAGCCCACCATGCTACTACTACTAGTACTAGTAATTTTAATGTCCGCTTTGCACTCGAATTTGTTAACTATAAAGTAGACCTAAGAAGTATCGTGACATGTGAACTCCCTGATTTTTCCATATTAACGCAAAACCGAAGGGAATCTATGCCGACTAGTAAGTTCATGAAAAATACGAGACGCTGCACTAGCACTAGCTACATACAATAGTAGACATTTAATGCACGTTATAGGATACGGTGCTTTCGTATATTCGTGTATTATGTACGTTAGGATACATAAATTTGAGGCAACCAAAACGACATAGCCCGAATTACAATGCGATGTCTGCGAATTTTGCCGATTAGATCCATATACATGGAAGTAGCGAACCGAAGTCAGTAGAACCGGGTTTGTGCGTAACATGCACTTCGGGGTCAAGTAGCTTTGCTCGAAAATTTGCTAATAACGGTCGTATATTGAGACTTCCAACTGGGTAATTGTGTTTTTTGTTCATGTTTCCATCGGTAAGAAAATTTACCTTCATGGTAGGCATTGGTAGATGTATTTCTAAAAGTTGTCAAGGTTTCTGAGTGATTCATTGTATGGCTCAAGTGTCTTTAACATTAAACCTACTGTACCACGGAGTCTGTATGATGATGCCAGAACCCGTGTCGACCAGTTTATTGTTCGCCTCAACAAATGCGAGCAAATAACAAACACAAAGAGTGCACTCTTCTGTAACTAACGCATACCACGTTTTTGATTAGAACTGCTGTAGGTGGTACAGTAGGTACAGTAGTTCCTCCTTTTAAGCTTTTTGTTGAAAATAGCCATAATTGTTTCTCCTTTCTAGTTTACCTCTTTATATACACGTTACACGCAATGCAAACGATTTTAATTTCTGCTGTTTATAGCAAGACAGGGTTGCACTGAGTGTGTGGGATTAATCATTATAGTGAATGATGCAGCAAAATTCAAAATAAATTGTCTAGTCATCATTTCTTTGTTCCGTCGTCAAAGCATTACAAAATAATTTTAGCCATAAATAAGAGATTTCATCTAAGGTGTTGTGACAAGCCAGAGAATGTTTTCTTAATTATATAATAAACTTTGCATACATTATTCTTGTCTCATATTTTCCCTGGCTCCTTCCCTATTTTCCTGGGGGTTAAATTGACTCGGAACAGTGGTTGTTGACACCTCTGAACCTTTTCACAGGTTATAATAAACTAGAGACATGTTGTTACACTATAAACTACTAGGCCTATATTTGGACTTTGAATAATATCCAAACATTACTGTGCGCTGGATCCGGATAGTGCTGTTTTTTTGTCATCGTATGCTCCAATGCCACTAGTTTATTCAAGGGGGAAGGGGTTGGGGCATTCTGGGAGTGTAACTAGAAGCCTGAAAGGTTTGCCACTGGCGGCGGTACTCAAATTGAGGTGCCGTGCCTGACAGAAATTTACGTCCGCGAAATGATAGCTATGTACGTTGTGTGTGCGTTTGTGACGCCCAGCTTGTTAACACGATATCTAGAGAAGAGAAGTTCATATTTGGTGTGTATAAGTAACACAATGAGTACAAGAAGCCTATTGTTTTGGTGGAGGTCAAAGGTCAATTGGGGTCATCAGAAGTCATATTTTGAAAACCTTGTAAACATGATATTGCAGTAAGGGAACCTTGGACATATCTCCTATTTGGTTTGTAAATGTACCATATCGAATTTAAGGAGCCTATAATTGCTTTTGGTGGAGGTCAAAGGTCCTTTGAAGTCAAACTAAACGCCAATCATTCACTCTCCTCTTAACCGTCTCTCTACGCACTTCCATAAATATAATATCGCAATAGAAGCTTGGACACATAGGCGTAGGAGCCCAATTTGATTTGGGGGGAGGGGGCTGTAACGACTTGCCCGAAAAATATAACCAAAATTTTTCGCGTTCAACATCTTAATGTGCATATCATATTGGCATGCATTGGTTATTAGGCCTACATCGCATGCCAATAACATACAATAATTTGCCCCAGTTATTACCCTTCCATATTGGTTAGAATTATTGGGGAAGTCGTTACAATATTAATGATCATAATAATATCAGTTTAACCATTGAAAAACACATTGCAAATTTATTTTTCTTTCAGTAGGTGCCCTCAGCTAATTGCCCAAATTTTCACAAAACATTTTGGTTGGGGGCTACAGCTACAGCCCCCCGCCTCCTACGCCTATGCTTGGACAGATCGCATATTTAACATGTAATTGTACCACATTGCGTACAAGAGGCCTAATGTGGGCGGAGGTTAATGGTCGTTTGAAATCACCAGGGTTGAAATTGTGAAAACCATGTTTACACAAAGAAGGCCAATACGATTATTCATCTAAAATTATTACATGTATCCGCTCTCTATGTTAGTTGTTATATCAACTTCTTGTATAATCATAAACAAGGAAACATTTCATATTAAGTATGTTGATGTACCACATGTAGTACAAGAAGCCTGTTGCTGAGGTTAATGGTCATATCAGGACAGCCTGCGTCATTGTGGATATATTGTTTGTCACATCACAGGTCACACTGGTTTTGAATGTATTACTAAGGTCAAGTATGTTGTACACCCTCAATATACATCACGTCAAATTCATAAAGAAAACTGCTCATGTTACATCATCGAAACAACAATGCATTTTTGCATTCTGGTTTGGGTGTGGGTGTGGGTGTGGGTGTGGGTGTTGGTTGTTTTTGCAGTGAAAACTGGACATAACATTGTGTGCGGGCTTGGATATTGAACAAAACATTAAACAAGGTAAAGAATAAGTTGTAGGAATTTCATCTATTCCATCATTCTTACACTCATCACAATTAAGTGCTAGTCGCAAAACAGCAGCATTATTTAAATTCGCCATATTTGAGGCAACAGCCTTCTTGGTGAAAGAAATGATGAAGGGTGGACGTCATGGTCGAAACATGTCTTCTACATTGGATATTGGCACTAATAAATGTGAGCCAAAGTGAGTTCCGTGTATCTTAGTAAATTATTTTAGCATATGAAATTGAATGCAGAAAGTTATTGATTTTCTTTTTTTGCAAAAACTTGAAATACTACGAAATATATTGTATTGCTTCCTTACTATTTGTTTATTGTTATTCATGAAGGCACCAATTCAATGCAAAGTGTACTACTTGAAATGCCTGTACGATGAAAAAAAACTGCCGACAGTATATGAAATACATTTTTTGGAGAATTCAGTGTTTCTGTGATCGAGGCATGTCGCAGCATTTGATGAGTGAAATAGTGAGTCATGATAACTTCCACAAATCCATTCGGAAAAGCGGATGGGGGGGGGGTCAAGAGTATCAGGTAGACCAATGGGCAACTTATTGTTTAACTGCATTTTATCATCGTCATTATCATTATTATTAAGTTGAAAATGATTATAAAATGAATATGATTATTAAAGAGCTAGGCCATCACATGAAAAATCCAACTAATCGAGAGTAACTTCCTCTGAATCTATGAGAAAATCTATGTTCAAAACTATCCTCATCACCTTCAAAACATCAAAGACTAATTAGAAATTAACGTTTTAATAATCGCATCCGAAAACAGATCTCTGAAAACTGCGATTTTAAAAACAAGACAACGATGACGTCATGTTAGGAACACAAATGCCAAGCCCAGGCATGTACCGGATGCGCGACGATCATACCGTCCCACATACACGCACATTTACACTGAGAGAACAACCACTGTATTACGCTATAGCGTTAGAAATTACAATTTTTTTTACAACATGTTTTAAAATATCCGAGAGAAATGCCGGTCCGTTGTGTTGTTGGGGGCTGCAGAAATGTCATAACCCATGCAATTAGCCTTCATCGATGGCCGAAGGACGAAAAAAACACGGCGATTATGACCAAGTTAGTGCAGAACACCAGCGCCGTTTTCACTGGGCCTAGCCAGTATACAGCTCCGTATGAAGCGAATACTTCACGGAAGCATACTACGATCCCTCCTTTTTTATGACATAAAACAAATGGGCCTTAACGGGTGGGGCAAATGGCGATCCTTTGGAGGAAGCGCGGCCGAACACTAGTACTAGCAGTACTAGTATTAGCGTTACTAAACTGAAGTCGCAATAGACGAAGATATTTTGCTGTATCATCTAAATTAACACCCCCTTCATTGCCCTATTGTGTAGTAATAAACTATGAGGTTAGCTTCAGAAGGAATGGGTAACATCTCCTTTTGAAAAATCGCAGTGCCCCAATTTATTTCTGGAATATGCTTGGTCATTTAGTTATCGCAATACTTTCTTATTCGTATTCCAGGAAACCATTTTTTGTTGGGGAGGGAGTGGGGATGTGAAGGGTCAAAATAGGTAGTTAAAAAGATTATATTCCAAAGGGTGTTTAAATCTCACAGCGATTTATTTTAAACAAGACACTGAGCCAAAAATTCACACAACATAGTTCAAGTCTTAAATCATTGAACAAAATTTATTCAATATCAGTTCTAGACAGTCATTCTGGACAATCTGAACAAGCCTGTGACTAAACCAACATTAACAACAATCATTGTATTATATGACATAAAAGTACAACTGTACTTTCCATAGACATTATCACTCTTAAATTACACTAATGTAATTTGTGACATCAAAGGAGGTTTAAAGAAAATAACTTACGTTTAATTTTTGGCTTTAAGCCTACAAAACAGATGCATTTCCATCGCTAGCAATCGTTGTTGTCACAAATTAATTAGAATAAACCAGCAGCAAATAGAATAAAGGGTAGTTTAAACCAAGAAACACTGCACGACGCAACTCACATGCAACAATGTTACCCACGCACGACCACACGTACAGCACTGACGCGCAACGTGAAACACAGAATCACACGCATTAAAACAATCGAAGACCATTAACAGGGTGTACTGCTGAGTTTCGGAAGAAAGATTGTAAAACAAACCACCTGCTGATGAAGAAACAAAGTCTAAACATTCAAGAGTTCTGCTGCCTCCATTGGTCTTTATTATGACTTTCTGTCAAATATAATTGGAGATATGGATTTTTTGGCTTCCAGATTAAAGGTACGAAGCAAACATGTCTGGGAGGTAAATGCTCCTAAAAAGGTCAATGCCCGTTCACTTATGCACATATTATATGACATCACGGTCACGCCAACACATGTGTCCAAATGCTTCAAAACATGCCTTTTCTTTCATTGTTGATGTTGGGTCTGTAAAATAACCATTTCATCCTTAATTAAAAGTCTTGAATTTTAATATAACAAACACTGAGGGAACCCTGACGGATTGATAATCCAACACATTCGTAGAATAGAAAAGGTGTTTCTGGAGGGATTTCTCAACTAAGGCTTCCTATGCAATTGAGTTTTCTCCAAGCAACTTGAATCCAGTGTAATGACCATTGGATGGAAACTCACTTCTGATCCTTTGGACTGCACATGATAGTAGCACAACCCTGACGTGTCTTACTAGGAACCCCCAACACCTTTGAACCTGTTGACCGTAGGCTATGTATCTGTACTGCCTGAATTTTTTGGTATGAAAGTTCAAAATTTATTTATGTTGGCCCATGATGTCCACAATAACAAGTAGGGATACAATGTACAGTTATGGTTACATTGGTTGTGAATTTACACCTTCCATGTTTCATGAAACATTCCTTTATCCAGACAATTGATTTGCAAAACTCCAGGTCTAAGTACTAGGCTTGTAATAATGAGTATAAAATGACATATATGCCTACCTAAGATGGCTGCATAATACAGCTTACATCCCCGAGTCAAACTTTCAGTATGCAACCAAACATACTACTACTAGTAGTAGTACTACGCACCATACTGTACATGTATGAATTCATAGCCAACACACCGTGCATATGGGTTGTAAGGATTCTATAGTTGTAAGTCACCGTAACACAACGCACAAAACGGTTTAGGCAGTTCCGCGAATTCCAACAACACATATACAAAATGGACTAGATTTTTTTTAAATGCCTCGTTAATAAATTCTTACCAAGTTGTATGTTCCTTGCAATAGTTCCAAACGGGTTTCTTCTTCTATATGTTGTGGGGCTTCAATTTCAGCTCGTTTAACAGACTCGAACTGATACTATTCTCTGCCTAACAGTAACACCTCAGGTCCACCCTCAACGTTCGGTTCAAAATTGGCATGATCATCGCCTACACTCTCTGCTTCGAATATGAGAAAGGGCACTCTAATTCTAGCCCAATTCCACTGCCTGGTGAAGAACCACTATCACTTTGAACTTCGCCGCATTTGGTTCTAAATCTGACATTCCACGGGAAATTTAGATTTGATTTCGCGCCGACTTGTTATCGATTGTTTTGTGTATTTATGTACACTTGTCTTAGTGTAAGTATGATATATGTTCGGAGGAATCAGCGAGAGCAAATCGTGTTCCTAAGATGACGTCACATGTCGTCATCAGATTAGGAACATTTTCGGGCGAACGAACTTTTCAAGCCGGAAGAGAGAACATGCTTAGATGGATCCCAAAAAGACAGGACGGTCAAATTTTCGTGTTATGGCCACTTTAAGATGATTATAATTATTAAGATGATTATAATCATTTTAAAGTGGACATAACACGAAAATATCAACGTCCTGTCTTTTTAAGATGATTACCATCTTTGCAATGCTCAGTGAACGCCGCCTGCGCTGGCTTGGTAATGTCCATCGAATGGAGGAGGGTCGTATCCCAAAGGACCTCTTGTATGGACAGCTGTAATGTGGCTCCCGTTCCAGAGGCCGCCCCCATCTACGATTCAGGGACTCGTGTAAGAGGGATCTTCAGTCAGCAAACATCGACATCAACAGCTGGGAGGGTTTAGCATCACAACGCTCAGCTTGGCGTTTTGCCCTTAAATCAGGAGTAAACAGAGCTAAGGAAGACCGTTGCAAGAAACGGGCATCCAAGCTAGAGAAGAGGAAGGCATCCAGGATTGACCTTTACAGTCATCGCATATCGTGTGCTTTAGCAGCAAGGCACAACCCATCGTCTTCTGGGACGGACGGAGGCCAATGATAATGATGATCATCACCATCACCGTAACCACCACCACCATCATCATCATGTGCTTTATTATCCGCATCACCATCAAGTCTTCTGAGTGGGTGTAGTGGTGTAAGTAACTGGGATTGTACTGCATTTTACAGTACATTTAAATCAAGTTTATTTCAAGCTCCTTATCACATTTTGTTTTCTTACCCTATTTATTCATACTTTGTGTACCTCGTGTATTTTTACATTTATACTATACATTTGGTTTGATATAAATGACAAAGAAGTCATAGTATTTCAGTTGCTGTATTTCTCTTGGGTATTACATCCAGAGACAATCCTGTTTGATTCTTTGCCGAAGGCTTAAGTAATCTATGCGATGGTGATGTTGGGTGAGGGTGTGTAAGTCTGTGTGTGTGACGCCCTGCTTGTAAACACGATATCTCAAGAAGGGAAGATTGGGGCAATGTCATTTTTGGAGATTAGGTGTACCACATTAGGTAGGAGAAACCCTATTGTTTTAAATGGAGTTCAAAGGTCATTTGGGGTCAGCAGCGGTCAAATTGTGAAAACATCGTTAACACGATATCTCAAGCAGGGAAGCTTGGATCATTCCCATATTAAGTATGTAGTTGTGACACGTCAAGTTTAAGGTCCCTGTAGTTTTTTGTAAAGGTCAAAATGTTTTGTAGGATCCCCAGGGGTCAAATTGTGAAAATTTTTATCACGATATCTCAAGAAGGGAAGCTTGGGCCAATCTGATATTTAGTTTTGTCGTTGTAATAAGTTAAGTTCAAGAAGCCTATGGTTTTCTGTGGAAGTTAAAGGTCATTTGGAGTTACCAAAGATCAAATTGTAGAAACCGTGTTTTATAATTAACTGTATCTCCCACTGTCCAGCCTATTAGATAACATGTGCGTTAGGCCTCATAAGAGTAGAAGAGACTGTTAGCATTTGAAAATTAGCTTATGGGCATCCGTAGAATCCGAATTCAGTCGTCGTGAACAAATTGCCTATACCTATACTGTACCGTAGACTGCATATATGGTTGCATTACAAAGGTGTGCTGTTTGTATATACGACGTTGCTATTGGTATGAACGATACCGATGTGAATCATAGGGATATTAAGGCCAACGGTTTATTTATGCCTCCGTTGTTAGAAGTTTACCGTCGTATTTCGCAATTGTCAAGATTCAGTGCCAGATAAAACCTTCAGGTTTGGATCTAGTTTTGTTGGGGAGATGACCAAACGCCGCTTACGAAACTTAGCTGTCAATTGCATAGTTAGATTGTTATCAACGACTAATCTCAATGCGAATTAACTTTGTAAAATGGTTCACTAGCTGCACTATGTACGGGAAGTTGCATGTGCGGAGCTTGTTCACAATCTTCATGGAGCATATACACAAACAGCGAAAGCATCATTTCAAATCTAAAATAACAATTTACTACAGGTAACGGTTTAAGCTGACGAATTACGTTACGTGTTTCAAAGGCGTTCGTAAATATGTTGGGTTCAAATATTAATTTCTCAACCAATAAAAAAAGTGACTAAACATCGATATCACTACGGCTTGGTTATATGCAGGCATCCCCCACAGAGTAGAATAGAGTACTAGCCGCCCGGTAGCGATTTTTTTTCCCAGCGCAGTATAGGCTAATATTTGCGTACCTCGCTCCCATTGGCTGGGGTCCGTATGCATAAGGTAGCATAACGCTCATTAAAAGACCCATTGACTTACACACTAAATATCAAAAGTAATGTGGTCTCTAAGTCTAGATAGACAAATTGGCCTTTCATGGCACTATCAATTTTCCGTACCATGACCGCGCAGATTTGTTGCTATCCGAGCCGGAAGTTTTCGTCAATTGTAAACAAACTTCTTCACTCAGTAGTAAACAATTTTCCTGCGCTGCTCCTGGGAGGCCTAAAGGGGTCTAAAATTGCCGCAATTGACACAATGTTCTCACCACATGTACTTCCATTCATGGTCTTCAACATGCAAGCCACAAAAAAACTAGATCATGATTGATAACAGGTCAAAAAAGATGTTCTCCTGTTGCTTTAAGTCACTTTTCCTGAAGGAGAACAATCGAGCGGACGGATATAGACTCTAATAGGAGTATACCACCTTAAGTGAAAGTCGTCACAATATAAACCACAACAGAATTCTATGCAATTATCATTTCAGGTCCATAAAGATGTATTTTCAGAGATTTCAGTATGCACGGTGCAGTGTGTAATTACACATATGAGCAATACTATGTAAGCAGTAACTAGGTCGACGTCTGCAACAACATTTCCAGTCACCAATTTTGATAAGCTTGACCAATTTGGGTGCATTTAGGATTCTTGCAGGTTTTATTGGTATCCCTGATCACAGTCCACTTGGTCTGGCTTGCCCTACCTGCAGAAACATCATCAAGAGAAGGGTCAGCGGGGAGGGCTTTTTCGTCTCTGGCTCTGAAAAGTAATGAAAACTACTTTTGTTTAGCTGAGCTGATTCCTCCCAAACTGACCTACAGGACATATCCCAAAGTATTCCTGAACTGTTTGAAACATGTTAAACTGATATTGCATGCTACTCCAGTGCAACTGTTAAGTTACTAAGAATAAGAGAAGAGAATTGAAGGTGTTCTTTGCCAAGCTGGATCATCGGGATTTGTAAACCACAGCCTCACTGTAACAGTATGTACAGTTGTCTAAAGGAAAGCTTACTGAAATGCTATCTAGATACACTGTTCACCTCAATAGCATATCCAGTCCATTTAAAGGTTGTACATATATAGGGGAAGAGAGGTGGATAGGGGGGCATATTTCATGATAAAACATTCAAATTTGTTGCTCGGCAAAGAACAACAACGTCAAATTACGTTTCTCTCCTTTGTTCGCAAGCACAGGTTCCTATAGTTTAACTACAGTAGATCTCCCATGGAAGCATCATGATACCTCTTTCTGCTGTCAGGGTTGTTTGGGATGTGTTGTTACCTCATCTAACCAGTTGAGTCCATTGATACCACACCCATCAAAGTATATAGCTGTGAATGCCGAGGACTGAGTAGGCTCAAATACCCCTTGGTGCACATATGCAGGAGCAGAAATTGCAAACCTTTGTGAATTAGTTGCTAAATAAGACTCAAAACATTCAATCGAGCAGATGGATATAGACTCTGATAGGAGTATCCCACCATAAGCTTCATTACAAAATCAACTAGCAGCAGCTGTACAGAATTGCTCATCACTTTTTACAAGGCCACTTTGCTACACTCAGAATAGAAAACAGTCTAGCAGCAGAATGTACGCGTTTGAGTAAAGTTAATATATTTGTCGGTTTGTTATGCCACGGGCAGTGGCGTAGCCAGGATATTTTTCAGTGGGGGCGCTGGGGGGGGGGGGGGCTTGACCGTTTCCTAGGACGGCGTCTTGTTACTATCTAAGCGGAGCGCCACCATGGGTTTGCGCGGAGCGTACCAACATTTTTAGCTCAAAAGGCCTCCTAGATCGTTTGAAATGAGCCTTGTCAGCCTTGTCAGCTGCTCTAAAGTTTTCTCAACATCCTTTTTTTTGAGATCCCATGTCTTGATATGGTCATCAAATAGTTGATCCTGAATTGGCTGTTTGTATTAGTATTTATTCAGGCGCTTAGCGAGGAATTTGCCTAGGAAGGGGCGAACTTGTAGACAAATGATCAGAGCTTAAGATTCGGCATTGGAAACTATCTAAGCGTAGCGCCACCATGGGTTGGCGCGAATCGTACAAGAAAATGCCTCCCAGATCGCTGGAAATGGCACTTCCCAGGCCTTGCAAGTTGCATCTAAGCATTTTCTATTTTGAAATTACTAGCGATATCATAAATACGTACACAAAAATATGTTCAAAGGGGGGGGGGGGGGCGGTCGCCCCTTCGCCGGCCTCTTGGCTACGCGCCTGTATTTATTAGAGCAGGAATTATATAATTCGACGGTCGTTAACATGCGTTTTCAGTACAGTGCGACTACTGTAGATGTCTTTTCGGCCTACGCGCTATGTCACGTCAGGGTTTTCAGCAACTATAGTCTACTGCCGGTTCGCAGTCGAAGGGTCGTTGATGAGTGGTCATCATGGAGATATTAGAACATTCAGACCAATGATATATTTTTCGCACATGTATTTTTTGTTCGACACCCAAATTCCCAGTGGGAGGGCGACTGAGGGCGACAAGCTTTCAAGGGGGCTGTCGCCCCTCACGCCAACCCCCCCCCCCCCCGTGGCGTTGCCACGGTTCTGTAATTTTGTATCGCACAATTCTGTTGCTGTAAAGTTAAAGTTAAATCAAACCGAAACAGTTTGAAAATGATACTATATATCACCATATAATATAAACGTAAGACAATTTCTGTGTTCAATAACAATAATCTACAGCAGTATTGGTACTACTAACATGCATGACTAAATAATAAGCCTATGTCTTTGTATTATATTTTCTGAAAACCGTGCCATAGGGTCATAATTAACCGTTTCAAAGGGTCATAATGTTGATAATCAAATCAATGTCTATACTTAAAAATAAGAGCTTTCTATCAGTTTAAAATTTAAAAGCATCTCAAGTAATTTTTTTAACAAAGTTGTCTCAAGACAGTCGCCAGTTCATGCAGTGCTTTATACGTGACCCGCCCTGCGGGATCCAAAACGTCATGGCCAAACGGCACTACTCAACCATCCTTTTCTAACAAACAAAAAACAAGTCAAGCGAACCAAAAAAGTAAACACGCCCACCGACCTGCAGATACAAACCCCCAGCAACCCACTCAAACATTCAAAAAACCACAAAAGTTAATACAGTACATGTATGCGAACGACGATCCACTGCATGCACGTGTATGTTCATGTACATACACACACGCATAGCGTAAGCAAGAACTTCCCAATTCTGCATCAAAAGTGCAGGACCCAGCCAATGTGAGCAAGGTATGCAAATGATGGCCTTACAGCTTTTGGGAAAAAAAATCGCCGCCCGGTATAGACTACTAACAATAAACTTTGGTGATCCCTATCTGAGTAGAGTACAGTTGGGTTCGTAACACAAAAACGTGAAGGAAAAATGTTTCGTGTCAGAATACCAATACACTTAAGGTGGCCAAACAGCTCCTAAATTATTTCTTAAGGCATATCCTTATGGAACGCGAACAGGGAAAACTTATTTCTCGTTGCTAAGTTTAACGTAAGTTTAGACAACGACGTAAGTTTAGACAACGGAATTTTAGACATCAACTTGAGATTGAGCAACAGCATGGTAAAACAGCAGAAACAACTTTAATTTAGGCAACAACAAACTGTGCTTTTTACGTGCAAAGAAAACGGACACGGACCAAAGGTCAACAAAAACCCAAAACAATCCCAGTCTGTATAACAACCCCCAAAACCCCAACTGAAACCCACAAACAGAAATCTCTCACTAACCCACATATGTATATAACGTAGCGTTTAACGTGACGTGAAAAGGACACGGACCCAAAGGCCAACAGAACCAAACAATAAATCACTACAAACAAGCCCCAAAAAGCCTACTCCAAACCACAAACAGAAAACCCCCACCAACCCATATTATGTAACGACCACACAAACCCCCCACACCTAACAACTAACTCACTCCAAATTTCATCCGGGGAACGCCGTCCCGATAGTAGACGACAGGCTTGCGCCAGCGTCTACGAATGGCAGTGTCGGGAAGCCGTGCATGGTCCGCCTCCATGCGCAACCTAATGTCACTTTGTACGAGGGGGACGACAGCCTCGGCCCTCCAGACGTCCCCATCGAAAACTAGGCGGCATCTGCTGTTCCAGATGTGTCTCCTGATTATAGCGGCAAACAACAACAGCAGATCCCTAACCCAGGTTGGGCACACAGGGGGCATCAAACCATACAAAACAAAATCACTACTAATGGCACACTGTGTGCAACCATTAACACCAATAACGAAGGCGTGAAACCATTCCCACACCAACCGGACAAAGGAACACTCCAGAAAAAGGTGTTGCATAGTGTCGATGGCTTTACAGCCCACACGGGGACAAATCGCGTCACATAATCGCCACCTGACTATGCGAAAATGGTTAGTGATGAGGACCCCATGTGCAATCCTCCACGCTAAGTCCCGGAGACGGCTATCTAGTGACTTACAACACACAGACCGCCACACGTCTGGAGGGATGGTGGTTTGGCAAGCCGACGGGCACACAGGCGCGAGAATTGAACGAAACAATGGTGGGTATAACACAGAGGGGGCCACGTTCAGCAGAACATCCCACCCTCCTCTTTGATTCTACGAAGTGAGTCACCAATCTGAGTATACACCCCAGAAGGGCGTGTCGCCTTTGGCCGGTTATTGGAAAAGGATCCGGGCCAGTGGTGGCGAAAAAGAAACCCACCCCAGAACCTAACAAAAAAGGCAAAGGGAAACGAAGGATTATTAAACGCAACAAAAACACCTTTTAAAAGGAGAAAGCGCAGTTTAGATGGTAGGTAGGCCAAACCAAGCCCACCGCTCAACGGGGTCTTATACAGAACGGTCCTTTTGACAAGGTTTGGTTTGCGCTTTCCCCAAATGAAATAAAACATGATCCTCTCCAATCGCACCAAGGCATGATCCGGTGCAGCGATCACCGTACCAGGATACCAAAGGAAAGGAACAATAAAACTTTTAACAACTGTTACCTTCCCAGGGAGGGAGAGCCACCTCTGATTGAATGTGTCGAGCCTTGCTTCCACTTGATCAGCCTTCTCGGCCCAAGTGGTAGCCTCCGGAGCACCATAACCTAGCCAGATGCTTGAAGGAGGCGAGGTCCGACACAATACAAGTGACGTCATCGGCATACTGCACGCATTTAAATCTAGCCCCACCCGGTACATTGAAGGGTCAAAAACCCAAGCATCTGTCCAGCGAGGTGCTGAGCATTTCGCTGAAGAGAACATACAACAACGGGGAGAGGACTCCCCTTCGAACCGGGAAGGGATCAGAAGTTAATCCGTTAACAGTGACAATGCTCGTGACGTCCTTGTATAGTAACGAGACCCAACGAATAAACACTAAGTTCAATCCGAAGGACTCTAAGGTTCTGAACAGGAAGTCGTGATCTACCATGTCAAAGGCCTTCTCCTGGTCCAAGGAGACCATGGCAAATCACGAACTTTAACAAACTCGATCAAGTCTCTCATCAACCAGAGGTTATATTGAATACACTTGCCTCGCACAGAACAAGTCTGGAGAGGACCTACAATATCCGGCATCACATCCGCTAAGCGATTTCCTAATGCTTTGGCAAGGATTTTGTAATCCACATTTAACAGCGTTATTGGACGCCTATATTTTGGGTCCAAAGGGTCTCCCGACTTTGGGAGGAGAACAATATTTCCAACCCGCTGTGTTTGGCTCATGTTATTTAACTGGAAAGCGGTAGCGAACACATATCTCAAGTCCCCACCGAGAACCTCCCAGAAGGTCCTATAGAACTCTGTAGGGAGGCCATCGGAAACGGGCGACTTTCCCTTCTTCATCGCTGCTATCGCTGTCCAGAGCTCACCAACGGAGAGATTCGAACCCAAGTTATCGTTTTTACTATGAGGGAGGGGGGTGGGCCTTGTCTATACCAGATAACAAGTCTTCCTGGAGATCCTCGCTAACTGCAGCCCTGGAGTACAGGTTCGAAAAGAACGACCTAAATACCCCTAGGACTGCCTGCGGGCTCTCCACGACAACCCCACCAAGATGACGCACTGCCCTAATTCTGCGGTCAACCACTGACTTGGTGTCGTACCGGTAAAAACGAATAGTGGGCTTCTCGTCCGCCTCAACAAACTGGATTCTGGCACGCACCCGGGCTCCGTGCAGTTTCTCATCGAGAAACATCCCAAGTGCATATAGATCAGACGATGAAGAACCATCCCTTGCTCTATTGCACAGGGAATGGAACTTTTGTCTACGTTGGTGAACTCTCTCAACACAATACCTGATTGCGAACTGCTTGATGAGGGACTTGACCTTGTCCCACCAGACTAACGTATTGGGCAAAGCAGGCTTGAGGGACTGCCATCCTCTGTACTTTTCGACAAATTGCTCCTTGAAATTTTGCTCTTTGACAATTTCCGTGTTCAGCCGCCAAAGTCCTTTCTCCACATAAAAGGACTCCGGCAGCTGCAAGCGCAAAACAACTGCGTCATGATCAGATAAAGGACATGGAATAATCGAACACCGAGATCGAGGAAACTTGCGCGGGGCATAAAACCTGTCGAGTTTGGATGAAACTGATCCATCTGGTCTATGCCACGTACAAGCAACCACCTGGGGATTTTGGGACCTCCAAACATCCACAAGGTCTCGGTGCTTGACAAACAAGCCTAGCTCAATCATGCCGGTAGTACAATTGGGGGACTCTTTCCTCGAACGTCTATCTAAAGCAGAGTGAGGGGCACAGTTGAAGTCCCCCCCCCCCCCAAGGATACAATTTGCCCTGTACATAGGATGGCAAGACCGTGAAAAAATTCCTACATGCTGGCCGGTTGGGGGCATTAACATTGCACACTACAAACTCACCCAGCGTGAGCCTTAAGTGTATGCACACCACCCGACCTTCAAGGTCTTTCTCCACTTTTCCCACACAATGAAAAAGGTTTGGGGACACCAAAATTACAGTCCCGCAAGATGCCCCTAAAGACCCCCCCCCCC
>KN882940.1:99306-112651 GCA_000934455.1 Apostichopus parvimensis
TAATACTAAAAAACTCACTAAATTAACATGTCTATTTGTATAAAAGTTAATGAGTCAGTAAAGAGATGGAAACAAATGATGATTATTTTTATCATCTAAATTAACATGTCTATTTGTATAAAAGTTAATGAGTCAGTAAAGAGATGGAAACAAATGATGATTATTATTATTATTATGATGATGATGATGATAATTTTTATTATGATTATGGTCACGGTCGTCGTCGTCATCATTATTATTATTATTATTATTACGATGATAATCGTAACCATTGCAATCATGATGGCATATGTGTGTATGGGCGGGAGGAAGGGTGGGTGCGTTTGCTACGCCCAGCTTGTAAACACGATATCTGAAGAAGGGAAGGTCGGACCAATTTCATATTTGGTGTGTAGATGAACCACATTAAGATAATATATATGATATAATATTCTTGATTGATCATAAAAGGAATTGGCATTCTCTCCATCTCAGTAAAACAGACAATAAAACAATCATAAAAACATTGAAAATACATCAAAATCTGATTCCTAAAACGAAAACTTAAGACTACTTCGTCCATGTTCTGACACATAAAATTGGCTTATTTCCTACAGAATTCATTGGCAAGAATAGCCCTTGGCAAGGAAGAACGCCTGTATCTCTCGGTTCGGCCACTCATGACAATGGGTCTGCTCGTTCGATTGCTGTAATCTACCCGATGTCCCAGAGGATATTGGGATGACATGATTGACTTCATATTTCTCTGTGATACTCTGACAAGCAACTCATCTACTGAACTGAGGTCCTGTGACCGACAAACTTTCCTTGCTTTAGAAACTAGTCTATTTAACTTCAGTCATATCTCTAGCAGTAGTATTTCCACCCCACGCGGCTAAACAGAATGTACTGGTCTCGATTGCCGCTTTATATATAACAGCGAAATGAGAGTCGTGTCTAGTCTGAATGAATTAAGCTTCCGTAATAGGAACATACGCTGATTAGTTTTTGCTAGAACAGTTTTTACATGTTCATCCCACTCCAATTTATCAGTGATGGTTACTCCCAGGTATTTATAAGATTGCACTTGTTCTACTGGTTCATTTCCAAGCTCAATTCTCTCGAGTCGGTGCCTACTACGTCCAAAATCAATGACAAGCTCCTTTGTTTTAGACACATTCAGTCGTAATATGTTTCATATGTGAAAGTGGATATTTCTTGCCTATACCCGGTCTCGTCACCATTCTTACCAATAAGACCTAAGATGCATGTGTCGTCTGCAAATTTAACAATATCGTGTTAGGTTGAGCTACGACAGCTAGAAGTATAAAGGGTAAATAGAACAGGTGATACTTCGTCATATTATAATTAATATCATAGTCGCACATTTTGTCAACTAAGATGTGCGGAAGGATCTACAAACAAAACTCTAGCGAAATGACCAGGACTGTCAAGATGTCTGTACATGGAGTCAACAAAGAATAAAATAGCATCTTCTACGGAGCGTTTTTTTCTGCATCCAAACTGATTAGGATCTTCATAACTAGTGATTTGAGAGCGTAATCGTGAAAGCACGAGTCGTTCCAAAATATTCATAGTGATCGAGGTGAGTGCCACTGGTCTTAGGTCATTAAGCACACAGTATGCAGGCTTTTTAGGGACCTGCACCAATTGGGAAGTTTTCTAGGAGGCTGGGACTTGATGAGATAGTAGAGACATTAACAAATTCATGTTCCCGTTTTAAACAGGTCAAAATACAGTTTAACCCCCAAAAAATTGCTACAAAAGGTTTCTCAACTGAAACTGGTAGGGTTTAGTGTACTTTATAACATACTAAAAGTTTACCAAAGTAGGACCCCCGGAAAAGTTTTTTTTCAAGATGGCGTCCAAGATGGCCGCCGAAACCTCTTAATGATCATAACTATGTAACTATCACCTCAAATTTGATGATCTTGGTGTCTATTCCTAGGTTTTTGGGGGCAAAGAACACATTAAGACAACTATGGATATCACTGAACTGTTTAATCATTATGAAATTGAACTCATGACCTTCAGCTGTCCACTATCACCTAATGCACAAACACCTTTGTCCATAGAATAAGTTTCAGAGCGTTCAGTTTTGAGTGTCATCATCCTCCTCAGTATCGACTTCGTGAGTGTTGTTTGGATTGTCACAGTTTTCAGTTTGGCAAGGGCCACATGCATCAGTGCAGGGGAGTCCATAGCGTCTGCAGCTGCCTCGAGAGTATTCGCATCCCCTCGAACAGCTGCAGATAATTTTCAAGAGTTTGTCAGGCGCAGCATTGTTTTAGGTCGTAATTGGAATTAACTGATCATTTTCCTGTTTCCATCCCCATTCAGTTGGGTTCATTTCATTTGCCATCCCCATCCAAAGTACACACGTTGGCTATGGAATCTTGTTGCAGGTGATGTTGGGGGAAGCCGTTCAGAAGTGACAAATGCTTGAGCAGTTGCCACTTGTTTGGTGAAAATGATATGGCGCAGTGATGATAGCGTATCGGTAGACTTGCCACCAAAGAGATCAACCATTAGGTCTTCGCCAAGATCTGATATGTTCTCTTGAGATTTGTTTTGAAGGATGAATGCACTAGCACAGGACTTCATGACAGGATCAGATGTCACTAATTTCCGGAAGGCTGACTTTTTTCCGATGCCGAAAATCCTTGAAGTAGAATCACATCCTGAGTAGGCATGTACAAAGAGCAACTCATTGCACACATCGTCCCCTAAAGTTTCTTTCAACAGGTTAATTTTATACACTCTGTGTTCTTTTGACTGCTTGTTTGCGTCAGAACGGAAGTAGATGATCTCATTGTCTGTTCTGGAGTAATGAAGGAGCAAGATCAGCAAATCTGTATCCTCACCGACCAACATTGTGGTGCAATGACGGGATCGTTCAACAGTTGCCTTAACGATATCAACGTCTGCATCCCCTGGTGACTGAATGACATGGCATCCCCTATTAGTTAGTGCTGTGCTGATGAGAGCAATCATGTCTGCCTTGTTTTTGTCACGAGACAAAAAGTCCTCCTTTTTGCCTGAAAACTCTGTTTCTGCAGTGAAACTAACAATAGGGTGCAGGTTTTTTCCTCGTCTCTGATGCGTGTTGTCTTTTATGGAAGGACCTTCACCATAGCCATCGAACACCACTGTCGCTTGTCCGTAATGTCTCACAGTGAAGTCTGCATAAGACTCAGCTATTGCATTATATGTGTCGCCTTTCTTCCACGGTAAACGATGGAGCAAAGAGCCACCATCAAGCACGTAACAATCTGTTTTGGGAATAGAGTTCATCACAGCCTCACTTGATAAGTCCGCAGCATGGTCTCGAATTGCCTGAGCAAGCTGAGGTTTATCTGCTTTTCGAAGAATGTTCCTGGTCTCAAATAGGGCTGGAGGGTAGGGGCTTAATTTATACGTCAAAACCTCTTCAAGGGAAGATCTCCTGACCTTGACACCAGAAGGAAACGTTGGAACAGAAGGGCAGAATCAATGGTACGATCAGGAGCAATCTTCACAGCAGAGATATTCCCAAGTGTTTGGGCTCTGTCTTTCCGCTTGAATTTGTAAGTAAATGCAGACTTTCCGATTATATCTTCAATGATCTTGTTCCCAACCGATTCAAAGTCATGTACATTATCCCGTTGACAATGTTTCTCATAGTAGGATCAGATGTGAAGGGTGAGCAGGCTGCACGCTTTATCCGAATTTTCGCGAGATCAGATGCATCTCTTTGATGAGTTGAGTCTTTGTGTTGCGGACTTGTAGTATAGGTTAGGTTTGTGAAATCCTGCATCCCAATGTTGTACTCGGATGTTACAGGTGCAGATAAGGTGCAAAGGTTGCGCATGTCCTCGGTCATCCCACTGCCGCGAGTTAGACCACCAGTGCTCTTTAGAGACCTCATCAACGTTTGTTCAATTACAAGATCACTACTAAGCCCTGCCCAGCACTGATTGCTCCTACGAACAACGTTAAACCATCAAGGAACTTTCGATAAACGTCTGGGTGCTTTTCCTCCAGGTTTCCCATTTGCTGCAGGTAGTAATGAGCAGATCGCAGGTAATTGAAGCGCCCAGCTGCAGCAAAGAAAGTTAGGGAATTGGACACTGCCTGCAAATGCATCAACCAAGACCCAGTACGATCCGCCTTGATCAACATTCTTGCCATACCAACCATATGCTGATAATTCAGCCACAACTCGATGGTCTTTGAGGTCTGAGCAAGTTCAGATTTCTTCTTCTCCATTATACTGTCTCGAGTTGGATCAAAACCTCAGAACAAGCAGCATCTCCTAGTGTCGTCTCTCCGCTAAGAAGGGAGGAGTACAATTCCTCGGCTTGATCCAACAGTGTCTGAATCTCGGGATCGTCTTTGGCCATTTCCGTTATAAGCTGGCTATGTAGGCACTTGTCAACAAGGAGATGGCCCCGCATAGCCCTCTGGACAGCTTTCCCTGTCATCATGTGCACAACTGCATTTTCTCCATAGACAGTCTCAAGTATGTTTTTGAGACCGGTCCCTTGCATGAGAGTTCCTATGGCCCCCATCACGTTCACAAGTGTATGGAAATACCCCAACATCAGAACAATGCCTTTTAGGTGACTACTTTGTGGCGCATCAATGAGGATTTCGGCAGCCTTCCAATCCAAGGGCTGGTCAAAAGTTACAATAGTGGGAAGGTTGTGCTTCATGGCAAGGTTGCAAACAAAGTCTATTGAAGACACAATGCACGATTTGTCTCCAGAGTACATATTGATCATAGGCAAGAATTTGACTGACGACTGCCCAGGGTGCTGGCTCCCCTGATGCAAGATATGAATCATCCCCTGCCAATTCGGTGTTGCCTCTTTGAAGCCAGGGGAGACTTCACACAGAATATCGATCCTCTTGTCACAGTCAAGATATCTCGGCAGGTCCTCGAAGACTAACTGGATCCAATTCGACACATTCTTCAGGTCAATATATGGAAAATTCCCCCTCAACCTGTTAGATAATGGCCCACTTTCATTTTTAATGGTCTTAATGTGTTCTTTGCCCCCAAAAACCTAGGGATAGACACCAAGATCATCAAATTTGAGTTGATAGTTACATAGTTATGATCATTAAGAGGTTTCGGCGGCCATCTTGGACGCCATCTTGAAAAAAAAAATTTCCGGGGATCTTACTTTGGTAAACTTTTAGTATGTTATAAAGTACACTAAACCCTACCAGAATCAGTTGAGAAACCTTTTGTAGCAATTTTTTGGGGGTTGAGGGGGTATTTTCCATATATCGACCTGACTATCTTGCAAGAAACTTGATACGACTCCCACTAACTGAGTTGGGTGTTACTTAGCCCGTCTCGGGGAAAACTTGACACGACTTTGCCTTCCCACCTCTGAAACCTTCATCACTCCCAGAATCCAGCATCCTTAGCTGTGGCCCTGAGTTGAAAGAGAAAAATGTACTTTGGCACCATTTTAAAAAGGCATTTTAGCAGATTTTGTTCTCCTAATTGGCTCTTTTCCTGACCCTAACCCTCACGGGGAAAATGTTCCCTTCTTGCGGGAAACTTGAGACGACTCCCACTAACCTGGGTTGGGTGCTGCTTAGACCGTCTGGCGGGAAACTTGACACGACTCCCACTACCTCAGTTTGGTACTACTTAGCCCCTCTGGCGGGAAACATGTTCCCGTCTTGCGGGACACTTGAGACGACTCCAACTGAGTTGGGTGCTACTTAGCCCGTCTGGCTGGAAACTTGACACTTCTGAAACCTTCCTCACTCCCAGCATTCAGCAAGCTTTAGCACTTAGCTGTGGCCCTGAGTTGAAAGACAAAAATGTACTTGTTACTTTGGCACCATCTTTAAAAGGCATTTTGGCAGATTTCGGGGCCAAAAAAGCTCAGGAAAACAGTGTGCTATGCCAAGATCTTGAAAGAGGGCGCTGTTCCAAAACGTTGTAGCAGATCATATTTTTCCATTTTCTCATTAAAACCCCATAGCACAGTCTAGCTAAACGCTACCTATCACTGGATAGCTGACAAGTTGGCCTTTTATGCCACCGTGCAGCTGTTTTGCTACGAGAACTGGAGGTTTTCGTCACTTGTAAACAAACGAACCTCTTTACTTAGTCACAAACAATGCTAGTACGCTGTTCCTGGGAGAAATAAACTGGTCTAAATTTGCCTCAATTGACCAAATTTTTGCACTACATGTGCTTCCATTCATGCTCGTTAACATCACAACCACAAAAAAGCACATTGTAATTGGTAACATAGCAAAAAAGTTGTTCTCATGCTCCTAATTGGCTCATTTCCTGACCCTAACCCTCGCGGGAAAAAATGTTACCTTCTTGCGGGAAACTTGAGACGAATGCTACTTAGCCCGTCTCGCGGGAAATATGTTCCCGTCTTGCGGGAAACTTGACACCTCTGACACCTTCATCACTCCCAGCATCCAGCAAGCTTGAACACTTAGCTGTGGCCCAGAGTTGAAAGAAAAAAATGTACTTGTTACTTTGACATTCGAGAGGGGCTAAGTAGTACCAAACTGAGGTAGTGGGAGTCGTGTCAAGTTTTCCGCAAGACGGGAACATGTTTCCCGCCAGAGGGGCTAAGTAGTACCAAATTGAGTTAGTGGGAGTAGTGTCAAGTTTCCCGCCAGAAAGGCTAAGTAGCACCTTACTCAGTTAGTGGGAGTTGTCTAAAGTTTCCCGCAAGACGGGAACATGTTTCCCGCCAGACGGGCTCAGTAGCACCCAACTCAGTTAGTGCTTTTTACGTGACCCGCCATGCGGGAAACAAAACGTCACGGCCAAACGGCACTACCGAACCATCCCATTCTGACAAACGAAACTCAAGTCAAGCGGGCCAAAAAAAAAATACATAAGCCCACCGACCTGTGGAGACAAAACGCCCAACCACCCACTCAAACATTGAAAAATCACAAAAGAACGACCAGCACGCAGCGAAACGAAACACCCCTCCCCAGCACACCACCGTCCAAAAAAAGCAGCCCCAGATAAACGGCGAAAATCGTCTTCTATGCGGTTCTCTGTTGCTAAACAGCGCCGGAACCCATCGACGCAAGTGCAACCCGCCTCAAAAACGTACAAAATATGAACAAGGCAACCCTGGGTCAGTTACCGCTACAAACAATTGCTTAAATAACAAAAAGGTCCATTTACTTCCCAGATGAGCCACCCCTAGCCCCCCCCCCCCCCCCCCCCCTTCTCCAGTTTTCGGCACAATGCCGCCCTTTTGACAAGCTTGTATGCAATGAAAGTTTACACTTGAATATGCGACATACTTAAGCCTATTAACTTCCCTGCTAAAGGTCTTACATTATGTACATAGAAACTACAAATGATATAAAATTGCTTATTAACTTCAACTACCCTGAACAATTGACACTAGAAAGAAATAGCAGAAGGGTACATTTAGTCAGGGTTATGTCTCAACAGTTTAACACCGACCTGCATTTGCAAAAGAAAAATTTTCATAAAATGATGAGGGGAATGGAAAACACCACATGTACAACTTTCCTGAAGTGATAAAACCTAGTCACAGTAAATTTTAATTTCTTAAAACTATCAAGCTAGTTAGAATAAAATACAAAAGTGGGAATTTAAAGGTATCCAAACAGGTCAAAGTTCTCTTTCATATAGGAGTGTATACAATTCGGAGTAAGAAAGGATGGTCTTTGAATAGTCAAAATAGCAGAGGGAGGGGGGGGGGTTGTTATGATATTTTAAGTGTAGTATAGCTACGTGTCTACATACTTTTAAATCTTTCAAATCTCTCACACATTTGCCAGATTAACATTCAGAGACCTGTCTTGCAGACTTACCATATCTGGGCTTACCACCTTAACATACCAGCCCTTCCAAAATATTTTTAAAATTGTTAATGGAGTGGCAAAATGAGTTAAAACATAGTGAAACTTTCAAAGTCTGTTCAATGCAACTGTAATGGAGTCCACAACTGGTGAGCTTGTTGAATCACAAATGGTAACAAATTGAGTTGGCCTTGTGTCTGGACCTAGTCTCAACAGAAAACGTTGGTATATATATACTTCAGGGGTTTCTCCTTTCCAAAATTGGCCAATGCTGGTGCCCACCTTGAAGGAAAAAGTAATTTTTAAAGCATTATTTACCAACTAGCAGTGACCATACACTGGGTGTAGGCATTTGTAACTCATTTAGGGGTTACAAGTTGATACAATCTTTTAACATAAATTGCTTACGGATTGCATAGGACCATTAACGTACCAGTTAAATGCAATTGTGAAGAAGTCCCCAACTGGTAGGCTTGTTGAATCACAAAAGTAAACAAATTGAGTTGGCCTTGTGTCTGGACCTAGCCACAACGGAAAAGGTTGGTATACGTCCGGGGCTTCTCCTTAATAAATTGGTCAATATTGGTGCCCACCTGAAAGAAAAAGTTATTTCTAAACATTATTACCCAGTTTAAAATGTGTTGTTATGGATAAAATGGACAGGTGTTCTAATTTTTAATTATGTGGTACACTTTAACATTACAATCAATTGTGTCTATTAAATACTATCCAACTGTTGATGTAGAGTAAAGAAGGCTAAATAAAGTTAACACCAAACACAATCAAATGGTACTTTTTTTTGTGTTGCAATAACAGTGACCATACACTTTTTATATAATTTCCCAACTGTGCACAAAGTTTAATCCAAAACAACCTGATAACTAGTCACTCTCTTTCTGATGTCTCTGTGTCAGTTTGTGACAATACATCTTGATACGTATATAAGAAAATTATATAGAAAAACACAATGTATAGGCCGAAGCTGCATTAACTTCTGGCCCACTACGTAGTACTATAGGCCTGATACTGGTACAATCAGTATTGCAAAGTTCGGAACACTGCTAAGAAATACACGATTTTGCTAATAAGTTCACTCTTCGTAAAGAGTGAATACTTTAGTACTTTGGGTTTAAAATACGATGGTTCCTGTCGTCTAATACAGAGAATTTCCACTCCTTTGGAGTGAGAAAAACTTCATTCCGCGAAGAGAGTGAGAAATTCACTATTTTGATGTTAGAGTGTATACTAAAATTAACTTGTCTCTGTTTTTCGGTATACACTTTCTAGCAGAGGAGGGTGTGCATTGAAGGATATGCACAGAACTTGTTAAAAAATGACATTGTTTGGGGGTACAAATTGGAACGAACTCCAGAAAAGTAAAGGTCAATTATATTCGTAGACAGTTTACCTCGTAAAGAGCAGTCACCTCAATTTTCTTTTTATTCTGTTTAATATATATTCAATTTGAAACTACCAAATGATACTGCATCAACCCAAATATTTTTAACACTTAAATCATGCCAATGAATAATTATATGATGTAAAATTGATAAATTATTTAAGGATCATAAAACACTTCTCTTTTAACAGACTAATTCCATAGAACTTACACTCCGTGAAATACAGTTTTGGTGCTTCAGTGTTTGCAATATTTAACCATGGGATCTGATAACATAATTCATAACTCTCCTAGTTTTTAAGGGACAAGGTTAAGGCACTATTAAAATCTACAGTTATACTTCTGGATTAGGTACATAAAATCCGAAATATTTAGAACTTTTGAACTTTTATTCATGGCACTTTTTAAAATTATTTTTGGCTTCTCATGAAGCCCGAATATGGCACTCTCGTATACTTTTTTTTGTTGAGTACAGGAGCTGGCAAAATGACAACCTTGAAAAATCGTGCTCCCGGGGGAGGGTGGTGTACAGTAGAGCGATTTGGAGACCGATTAGCATTTTTAAGACCATTTGCAGTGACTGGCCGAGTAGTGTTTAAAAAATAAAAAATTAAAATTAAACTAAATTTTACCTTGTAGAATATCATATCTCAAGAACCCGTTGAGTCCAGGCAGTGTTTCGGTAACTTCTTGCTATCTCGTAGCCAGTTTAAAGCAAGAAACTAATCCCAGAGAGAGAAAGAGAGAGAGACAAGACAGTGCAGTTGTGTTTCTCAGGACTGTATTCTAAGCCATCGCGGGGTCCTGAGGACTTATCTGTATCGGACGTTTAATTAAAGTACAAATATGTACTAGCTAGAAAATTTCAAATTCATTGGAATGTATTTGATAGCCCCAGTGAGGTTCATCGACAGCTACAACACTTCAAGATACTTCAATGTCTCATTTCCTTGCAGCGGTTTCAATCACAAAATTACACTTGGATCATTTCATATAGGATCAACACATGGCTTGGCGGGTGGCCTACTAGAGTTTGGCTCGTATTATTATTGAGTTAGAAAGGTCTGCAAACTAGAGCGTACTCTGCAAAACTAGAGCGCCTTGTACCTTTTGAGCTACAGCTGTTCAAAGTTTAGGTGCCACGTCTATTTGTGCTCGACCTAGCATGCCCCTATCAGGAAGTACCAACTTGTATCACAAAGTACATTAACAAAGTTGATCCTATATAAATGTATCATTAAATAATGTATCTATAAAAAATATATCATTATATATAAACATCCCCTTTATAAACTATCCATGTAGATTGCCAATGAATTCTGAACAGTAATTACTTTAAAGGTTGGTTGTCATATTAATATTTCTTGACGTAAATCGAGAGCTTCTAATAACAAGACTTTGCTTGAGATTTAATAGCGTTACTACTGTACTTTGATAAAATTAATGGATATACACAAAAACAAAAATAGACAGAAATGACGAAGTTTTTTAGTATGTTAATTTTAAGGAATTAAATGAAGGCGCAAACTGTACCTCATCCTTAAGGCTCAATTACTCAATTGACAAGTGAAGTTTTTATTGATGTTATATATTCTTCGTCTGTTTGCTCGTAGGAGATTGGAAAATAAACTCCTAGGTTGTTAACGTATCACAAAAAAAAATGAGATTAGTGTACGTCGACCTAAGAGGTTAAACTTCGGAAAATAACCCTAAACTAACCTGCTTTATTGATTTTGGGGAGATTTTGTGAGTCATCACCATTCTTTTTTATGCTTGGATATTAAAGAGGATGAAATAAATTACTGATGGTCTTAAAAATCAAGATGATTGAATGTGATTTAAGGTATTTTATAAAATCGCAATGCAAAAATATTACACTACAGAGCGAAAACAGGTAATTTGACAACCCCAATGTTTTGCTAAATATATCCCCGTGATAATTTTTGTGCCATCAAATGACCACCCTCAATATATGAAAACGAGAGAATAATGTCCCTAAAATGCATTGAGAATGGTCATTTTATGGCACAAAAATTATCACGGGGTTAAATTGAGCAATTAATTAGGGTTGTCATTTTGGCTGTTTTCGCAGTTAAGTGTAGTATTTTTGGAACTAGCTGATGAGGGCGCTGCCGGAATCCGCCTGCTGCTGATAGTAGACCCCCTTCGATTTTCATGAAAAGTCATGAAAACGAACGAATAATGTCCTTTACATTAATTTATGATAGTAATTTGATGGCACAAAAATTATCACGGGGTTAAATTGAGCAATTAATTGGGGTTGTCATTTTGGCTGTTTTCGCAGTTTAGTGTAGTATTTTTGCATTAAGCCGATGAGGGCGCTGCCGGAATCCGCCTGCTGCTGATAGTAGACCCCCTTCGATTGTCATGAAATGTGATGAAAACGAGAGAATAGTGTCCCTTAAATGCATTGAGAATGGTAATTTGATGGCACAAAAATTATCACGGGGTTAAATTGAGCAATTAATGGGGCTTGTCATTTTGGCTGTTTTCGCTGTTTAGTGTAATATTTTTGCATTAAGCCGATGAGGGCGCTGCCGGAATCCGCCTGCTGCTGATAGTAGACCCCCTTCGATTGTCATGAAAAGTCATGAAAACGAACGAATAATGTCCTTTACATTCATTTATGATGGTAATTTGATGGCACAAAAATTATCACGGGGGTAAATTTAGCAATTAATTGGGGTTGTCATTTTGGCTGTTTTCGCTGTTTAGTGTAGTATTTTTGGAACTAGCTGATGAGGGCGCTGAAGGAATCCGCCTGCTGTTGATAGTAGACCCCCTTTGATTGTCATGTAATGTCATGAAAACGAGAGAATAATGTCCCTTAAATGCATTGAGAATGGTCATTTGATGGCACAAAAATTATCACGGGGTTAAATTGAGCAATTAATGGGGGTTGTCATTTTTGCTGTTTTCGCTCTTTAGTGTAGTATTTTGCATTGAGCCGATGAGGGCGCTGCCGGAATCCGCCTGCCAGAGCCGTATATAGAGAGAGTTTGGCCAACCATGTAACCGATTTGGATTGGTCGAGAGGGACAACGCCCACATTGCGGTAAAATAGGTCCACTTGAAAACTTTATAGCAGGCGACACGCATACTCACAGTGTACAAACGATCGTTTGTGAACACGAAAAAAGTACGAAATTGTCAAATAAATCGTGCTGGGGATGCTGCAATCGGTCAGAACATGGATTTTGTTGTTTGATTTTCCGACTGAACTTGAAAGAAGAAGAATTATGGAAGTAGAAAGAACAAGATGGAGATCTAATGGAAACAAAAAAAAACTCTGTGTAGGCCGGCTAGGCCCTAGTATAGTATAATACGAGTAACGTACAACTTACAAGCAATGCGAGAAGTTTACGTTCAGACTGGTTTTTAAATTTGTAATAACATTCATGTTTTTTTCTCTCCCGTTTTACGATCCACAAATTCGATTTCATTATGCCAGCTCTCCTAGTCATATGCATGACAGTCTTAGTCGCACATATAGCTATCCTACTTCCTAATCCTAGTTATTGTAGGCCTAGGCTATTCCTAGCCTAAAATGTATAACTTTCAGTTTAAAGTAAAATGGTAGGCTAGGCATAACGTAAGGCCCTAATACTAAGTTAAGCCCAAAGCCTAAGTTAGGCCTGTGCTAAGTTAGGCCTGGGCCCTTCTTGCTATTACTGTGATAGCATATTACATAATATGGCACAGTATAGGCCCAGACCAGGCCTAAGACAATCAAAATAGCCTAGGCCTAAACTAGTTAGGCTAGGCCTATACTCATTGGCTACTTGTGGGTTGTGTAAACATAAAGGCCTAAATATATAGACCCTTTTAGTATGCCATAGACAAGTGCCAATAGGCTTTGTTAATATTGGTGTATGGTCTCGGTTTGAAATGTTAATTGTCAGCATAGGCCTAGCCTAACCAACCTAATTTTTTCGTCCTCAAAAGTATAGCCTAGGCTTTGATTTAATTTGAAGTTTGGATGCAGTCAGCTATAATTCATCAAAATAGCAGGGGCCTAGGCTACATTTCAAAGATCACTGGGCCAAGGCTAATTATGGTACTGGTAGCCTAGACTTAGTTATGCTTATTGCAAAGACTACCCTA